>JASWHV010000311.1:0-104716 GCA_030760725.1 Neostapfia colusana
GTTATTTTTCATTATACCTACTGTGGTAGAGATGGTCATGTCATGGATTTTTGTTATAGACTAGCTAAACACGATAAGAAACAAAGAATACTTGCTAGATCACATAACAACCAAGCAAAATCTGCTAGACCGAATGTTCGGAGCTTGCAACCTGCTGTAATGAGTCAAAAAATTGCTCCCGGACCTACTGTTTTTTATGCAACATATAACACATCTTCTAAGTCAGTAGTTGGGAACAAAAATTTTCGATGTTTGGCTCATAAACCTGCTGTACTTTCTCAGCTTTCGCGTGTTATTCCTGCTGGACGTCGTGTGACTCAGTACTGGATTCCTAAAAGTCTTTTAACTAATCCCAGTATTGAGTCATCGACGTATTGTGCTGCTGTGTAGGTTTCACGTTTGAGGAAGGAGAACATTTGGATTGTGGATTCAGGTTGCTCACGCCACATGACCGGTAACAAAGAATGGTTCTCCTCTCTCTCTTTTGTGTCACGTGTAGAAAATGTTACTTTCGCCGATAACTCTTCTACTCCCATAATTGCTAAAGGTTCGGTTAGAGTAAACAATCTCTACACTTTGAAAGATGTGGCACTTGTTAAAAATTTGAAATACAACTTGCTTTCGGTTTCACAATTGCTAGATGAAAATCTAGAGGTTAGCTTTGCTAAAAATTGCTGCAAGGTTGTAGATTCAAAAGGTGAGCTGTTGTTTAACATGTCTAGGTTTGGAAGAGTTTTTAAAGCTGATTTTGATTTGTCAACTTCTAAGCATCGGTGTCTAGTTGCTAATGATACAAAGGATCTATATTTTTGGCTTCGTAGACTTGGTCACATAGGCTTTGATCATCTCACTCGTGTTAGTGCTCTCGATCGCATACGTGGGCTGCCGAAGCTTAAAAGGACAATGATATTGTGTGCTCTTCTTGTAGACATGCTAAGTTTGTTGCAGGTTCACATGCTCCTCTCACAATGACCATGACAGCTGAACCGGGACAACTTTTACATCTTGACACAGTAGGTCCGGCACGTGTTCAATCCTTCGGAGGTAAATGGTATGTGCTTGTGATTGTTGATGATTATTCCAGATATTCTTGGGTTTATTTTATGGCATCTAAGAATGAAGCTTTTAGTCATTTTAGAACTTTATTTCTTAGATTATCTATTGATCACCCAGGATCATTAAAAGCAATTAGAAGTGATAACGGAACTGAATTTAAAAACCAATCCTTTGATCACTTTTGTGCTGAAAATGAAATAGATCATCAATACTCTTCACCCTATGTACCACAACAAAATGGTGCCGTAGAAAGAAAGAACAGGACTTTAGTTGAGATGGCTAGGACTATGCTTGATGAATATCAAACTCCTAGGAAATTTTAGGCTGATGCAATTGCAACCGCTTGTTATGTCTCAAATCGTGTTTTCTTGCGTGCTAAGCTTGGAAAAACCCCATATGAGCTCCGGTTTGGACATAGGCCTAGTGTTACACACTTTAGGGTTTTTGGTTACAAATGCTTTGTTAAGAAACATGGTAATCTTGATAAATTTGAAGCTAGATCTGTTGATGACATGTTTCTTGGTTATCCATCTCATACTAGAGGCTACCGTGTGCTTTTACTTGACACTAACAAAATTGTGGAGACTTGCGAGGTTTCTTTTGATGAAGCTAGCCCAAGTACTAGCTCCGATATTGCAGGTCCGGATCCATATCCGCAGGGGGAGAGTATTTTTATTGAAGAAGATGAAGAAGTGGTGCTGCTGCCCGAAAACTCGGAAGTAAATAACGATCAAGCTGCTGATTTTGCACCACAACCAGCACCAACAGTCACTACTGCTGGTTCGGACCTTCCTCAATCAACAAGCTCTCCTAATCAAAGGTCCGAACATGAAGAAGAAGGTGCTTGTGAAGTGTCTACTACCCTCCGAGTACTCAAAAGTCATCCTCCACAACAAATCATTGGAAGCTTGCATGAACGAGTCACTCGGTCCAGGTTTTGCGATCCAAACTCTCATGCTCATTCTGCTTTTGTTGCTTCTTTTGAACCCAAGGATATATCACACGCACTCACTAATGAATATTGGATTAATGCCATGCAAGAAGAGTTAGAAAATTTTGAAAGAAATAATGTTTGGAAACTTGTACCTCCACCTCAAGGTCACACATTAATTGTAACTAAATGGGTATTTAAAAATAAGCAAAGTGAGGATGGGATTGTGGTTAGGAATAAAGCTAGGTTGGTTGCTCAAGGTTTCACTCAAATTGAAGGTCTAGATTTTGATGAAACATTTGCTCCTGTTGCTAGATTAGAAGCTATAAGAATTTTATTAGCATTTGCTGCATCTAAAGGTTTCATGTTATATCAAATGGATGTTAAAAGTGCTTTTCTTAATGGCTACATAGAGGAGGAGGTTTATGTTAAGCAGCCACCGGGTTTTGAAAATCCAAATTTTCCTAATCATGTTTACAAACTGTCCAAAGCCTTGTACGGTCTAAAACAAGCCCCTAGAGCATGGTATGATAGGTTAAAAACATTCTTACTTAAAAAGGGGTTTACCATGGGCAAGGTTGATAAAACTCTTTTTGTACTTAAGCATGGTAATGACTCATTATTCGTTCAAGTGTATGTGGATGATATTATATTTGGTTGTGCTTCTCATGATCTCGTGTCCAAGTTTTCAGCTATGATGAGTTCAGAATTTGAGATGAGTATGATGGGAGAACTCACATACTTTTTGGGGCTGCAAATCAAGCAAACAAAAGAAGGAACTTTTGTGCATCAAACTAAGTATACAAAGGACCTTCTTAAGCGCTTCAACATGGACAAATGCAAGCCTCTTTGGACACCAATGGGAACAGCAACAACACTTGAACTTGACGAAGATGGTGACCCGGTCGATAAAAAAGAATACAGAAGTATGATTGGATCACTTTTGTATCTCACGGCGTCAAGACCGGACATACAATTCAGCGTATGTCTTTGTGCACGTTTTCAAGCTTCTCCACGTGCTTCACATCGCCAATCCATCAAAAGGATTCTCAGGTACCTACATGGAACTCAAGAATTTGGCATTTTTCTTCCTTCTTCCTCAACCGTTTCTTTGAAAGCTTTTTCGGATGCTGATTTTGGGGGTTGTAGGATTGATAGGAAAAGTACTTCGGGTGCTTGTCATTTTCTTGGTAATTCACTTGTTGCTTGGTCCTCTAGAAAACAAAGTTCAGTTGCACAATCCACGGCCGAATATGAATATGTAGCTGCGGCTAGCGCTTGCTCACAAATTCTTTGGATTGTTCAAACACTTAAGGACTATGGGGTTGATTTAGATAGTGTTCCACTGTTTTGTGATAACACTAGTGCAATTTGTATTGCTAAAAACCCCATGAAACACTCTAGAACTAAGCACATTGACATTAGGTATCACTTTCTTCGTGATAATGTTGAAAAAGGAAACATTGTGCTTCACCATGTCGATACCGAACAACAATTGGCTGATATTTTTACAAAACCTTTGGATTTCACTCGTTTTTGTTTCATTCGTAGTGAAATAGGGGTTATGCATCCTCATGTCTTAAATTGAGGGGGAGTTTTTGAAACTTTGAAAGTCTATGTGTGAATCTGAAACTAAAATAATATGAGCATAGTATTTCATGCATATATGACTTTGTGATTCCTTTTACAGGCTGAAAGTTCTTACTACATTACTCATGTTATACATTTTGTAGTTTTTGCCATGACTAGTAATTGGAATAATTACTTACACTAAATCTGGTCATGATCGAACTTTCTTGCTGTTTTGAACTTGTTGCGTGCTCACAAGTGCTTTTAATCATAAAAAATTAATCAAGTGATCAGCTCACATGTTGAGTTTTCAAATAAAAAATTGAGAGAAGATCAAGAGAATATGCATGCATCGCACTTTTTCTTTTGAGATTGCTTATCATTGCACTAAGATATGAACTTGGAAGGAATTGTGTATGACTAAAACCATATCCTTAAGCTTCTGATTATCAAATGACATAGGCTTGGCTTGGTTGGTTAGAATAAGGCTGATGCGGCATATAATCTCTTGCAAATATCATATGATCAACTTTGTGCCTTAAATGATTATGAATAATAAAAATGCAGCAACAAGTGTCATGTTTTCAGATTTTGAAATAGTTTAGTAAGGGAGATCATGACTTGCTTAAACTGAAAAATACATTTGATCTCCAGCATGGCTTACACTACTTTATGTATCTCATTGATGTGATAGTGTAAGTAACCTGATAGTATGACTTGGATGAGCTTTGTTTTGTATGTATATGTTATAATATGGTCATAACATTTAGAAATTTCTCTTTTGAACCTTGCTTAATACATTGTCAAAGGGGGAGAAATATGTATAAGGAGAGATTTTTTTTACACTTTGCATATGTTATACACTTTCTTCCTTCTCTGATTTTAAAAAATGGGGAGAAATTAATAAAGGGGGAGAAATGAGTTTTCAAAGCTTTTCAAAACTTTTCATAAGCCAATGTTCGGATTTTAATTGGTGTTGCCAATGCATTCATCAAGGGGGAGATTGTGAGACCTATGTGTGCTGAATACATTGGCAATTAGGATAAAAGTTAGCATTAACATTCAAAGTTTTGAATATTGCCAAAACATTCTTCTGTGGGAAGGTCCGACAAGTTCTTTGTTAGGTCCGCCAAGTGTTGGCAAGGTCCGACGCAAGGTCCGGAGAGCTCCTGCAAGGTCCGGAGAGCTTCTGTGAGGTCCAGAGCTTGTTTTTAGGGAGCTCCCGTGAAGTTCAACTCGTAGAACTGCAGCGTCTTGTTTTTGCTTTTAACTCGCAATGTTTCAAACTTGCTTTATGAGAAGGTTTGCTTAGTATTAATTTGCTAAGTTTTTGGTGTGTTTTGGTGGTTATGGCTGTTATCATTTGATATGGTTTGCAACATGCTTATGTGACGTGCTCATGTAAGGTGTTGTGGTTTTTGAACTAACGTGAGTCAAGTCGAGGACTAGTGCTCGGAAGAATTGGTTGTTTATTCATGTGCAGGTGTTGCTTGAGTTCAAGACATGGCTGGTGACGGGATCCTTGGACTAGTCTCAGGGAGGAGATGAGGTTCCAACAACCAAGTTCGGGAGGAGCTGTGGTTGAGTTGATCGGGAGGTCGCGCAACATGTTTGGATCAAGGGCAGTGCATATGAAGGTTGCGTGTTCGTCGTTGGAAGATGTTTGCACGTGTGCAAGGAGTGCATGGACGTGGCAACATTGTTCCAAGGCGTGATGAAGAGAAGTGGACGTAGAGAATTTGTCGGAAAGGTCCAACCGGCTGGATTGCGTACTCAGGCTGAGGCTGAGTCGGATATGGCTCAAATATGGAAGATTTGAGTTGGTTATGATAGGATTTCATGCTAGGCACGAAGTTGAGTTGTTTTAGGAATGTTTAGGACGTTCCTAAGGTGTTTGGAAGTCTCACGATTGCTTCTATCTGCGAATAGGAGAGTCCTCAGCAGTTATGGTAAGTTAGGATACGAGTCCAATTAGGAGTAGGAGTTCTAGATTGGATTGTTTAGCCTGAGGGCTGGCTATAAAAGCAAGGAAGGCCAGAGCTCTCGTGGGTAGAGAACTTTGGGCTGTTCCTCTTGTGTTTCTATTGAATAAAGTTCATAGTTTCGAGGAGCTTTTGTGTCTTGTTCGTCCGACTTGTTTTTCGTCAAGTCTTTCTCGCCGAGTTTCTGGACAGACCGACGTTGCTTCGGTGTTTCATTCATAACTCGAGTTTTACAGATCCAATTGACGTGATTCTTTTTGGGTTGTCTTCACAACTCAATTACCTATCATCTATGAAATTTTCACAAGCTTCGGATCTGTAGTTTTTGAGATACACGAGTTTCTTTGCAGCGTTGCAGATCTGTTTTATATCGGGTAGAACAGATTGATCTTCGTTTAATGTTTTGATCGTATCTCAAGTTTTACTTCTTGTAAAACACTTGCACACACGGTTTCTTTAACCAATTCATTTTTTGCTGAGGGGTTTTTGTTGTTTCCGCTGCGAAAAGTTTTAATCTACCATTTACCCCCCCTCTGGTAGCTTTTCACGTGCTCTTCGATCCTACAATCATCTCAATTCTTACTGTGGTTGATAGCGCAAGCTCGTAGCATATCTTCTAAAATCTGATTTACCCGCTCGGTTTGCCCATCCGTCTGCGAGTGGTACGCTGAACTACGGATCAGCTTCGTCCCCAACGCAGCGTGTAGCTGCTCCCAAAAAGGGACACAAATAAAGTGCCCCGATCCGATGTGTTGGTGCGGGGTACGCCGTACAAGCATAGGATCCGTGAGATGTACAATTCACCATACTTCTTGGCGTTATAGTTGGTATTGACCACGATAAAATGGGCAACTTTGGTGAGCCGGTCGACGATCACCCACACAGAATCATGCTTCTGAAGAGTGGTGGGTAAACCGACGATGAAGTCCATGCTCACATCTTCCCACTTCTAGGCAGGAACGTCCAGTGGTTGTAGCAGTACCGGTTTCCTCATATGGTATGCCTTCACCATTCGACATGTATCACATTCGGACACGTACTTTGCGATCTCCCGCTTCATTCGTGTCCACCAAAACTTGTTTCTGAGTTCTTGATACATTTTGTTGCTGCCGGGATGAATAGAAAACTTTGACAAGTGAGCCTCATCAAAGATTTTCTTCCGTAACTCCGGGTTGCGGGGTACGACGATCCGGTCCTTGAACCATAGTACTCCGTCTCCGTCTTTCCGGAAACATTTCAGCTCCCCACTGTCTACACGTCTCCACAAATGCGACATGCCCTTGTCATTTTTCTGAGCTGCCGCTATTTCTTCATGGATGGTGGGGATCAAAGCTAAGTTGTTGAGAGCTCCATGTGGAATCACATGTAATGGTGGCTCGCTCTCTTCCAACGGGGTGATGGTCAGATTATTGATGTGTGACTTGCGGCTCAGCGCATCCGCCACTACGTTTGCCTTGCCGGGGTGATAATAGATCTCTATTTCGTAATCCTTTATCAACTCCAACCATCTTCGATGCCTCATGTTCAGATCTTTCTGAGTGAATATGTACTTGAGACTTTTGTGGTCGGTATATAAATGCACGAGGTTACCGAGTAGGTAGTGCCTCCACATTTTAAGTGCGAGCACCACGGCAGCGAGCTCCAAGTCATGAGTTGGATAATTCTGCTCATGGTTTCTGAGCTGCTGTGATCCATACGTGACCACCCTTCGGTCTTGCATCAGCACACATCCGAGCCCAATGCTGGATGCATCGCAGTACACATCGAACGATTTTGTTGTGTCTAGCTGTGCCAAAACCGGTGTTGATGTTAGGTGCTTCACTAATGCATTGAACGCTGCTTCACATGCTGGACTCCAAACATATTTGGTAGCCTTCTTCAGCAGCTCTGTCATAGGCTTGGCAATCTTTGAGAAGTTCGGAATGAACATCCGATAATATCCCGCAAGTCCAAGGAAACTCCGTACCTCATAAACAGTTCTCGGGGACTTCCAATTCAGCACTTGTGTGATCTTACTTGGGTCTACAGTGATGCCCTCTGCTAAGATAATATGCCTGAGAAAAGGCACTTGCGATATCCAGAATTCGCACTTGCTGAATTTCGCGTATAGCTTGTGATCCCGCAGCCGTTGCAACACTATACGCAGATGCTTCGTGTGTTCTTCCTCCAACTTGGAATATACCAATATATCATCGATGAAGACCACAACAAACTTGTCCAGCTCTAGCATGAATACCAAATTCATCAAATACATGAAGTGAGCTGGAGCGTTAGTGAGGCCGAAGGACATGACCAGGTACTCATAAAGCCCGTACCTTGTCGAGAAAGCCGTCTTCGTAATATCCTCAGCCCGTATCTTAATCTGATGGTACCCGGATCTTAAGTCCATCTTGGAAAAGATCTTTCTTTCGACCAACTGATCAAATAACATGTCGATCCGTGGCAATGGGTACTTGTTCTTGATGGTTACGGCGTTTAGTGGACGATAGTCCATGCAAAGCCGCAACGTCTCATCTTTCTTCTTCACGAATAATGCCGAACAGCCTCATGGTGAGGAGCTCAGCCTAATAAAACCCTTCTCCAGCCAGTCCGTTAACTGCGTCTTTAGTTCAGCCAATTCCTTGGGCACCATCCTATACGGCCTTTGGGATATTGGCATGGTTCCCGGTGCAAGTTTAATCTTGAACTCTACCTCTCTGTCGGGCGGCATCCCGGTAAATCATCCAGGAACACGTCAGGGAACTCACGGACTACTGAAATATCTTCCAATCTGATGGTTGTGGACTGATAAACACTTGGAAGTTTTATTTCTGGACTGTCCAGAAATAAAGAGTGTGACTCGTGCACTTCTGAGTTCAAATGCACGACTCGGAGGACGGTGTCTAAAACAGCGACGTGGCGGGTTAACCACGACATCCCTAGGATGACATCGACCTTCTATCCCTCTAAAACTATGAGAGACGTAGGGTATACTCTACCCTCTAAGCACAATGGCGCTTTTGAAACCATCATGCTTGCTGAAATTTTCCCACCCGGTGAACAAATCAAGTATCGACTATCGGTGGGTAGTATTTGCAAGCTGTATTTAGCAATAAAAGTTTGGCTAATAAAGCTATGCATGGCGCCTGAATCAAATAACACTATAGCGGGATGCTGGTGGAGTTGGAACATACCCGTAAGGATGGGCTCTCCCTTGGGCACGTCCTCTATGGCAAGTTGGTGGACGGTGCCGAGCCTAGGATTTGCCTGCCGCGCATTAGTAGGGTTCTAGGGCTAGTTCCTCCCCGGAAACTGTGGTGCAACTCCGCCGCCCTGCCTCTCAGGACAATTATTGGCAAAGTATCCTGGGCGACCACATTTGTAGCATGTGGCTGCCGCCTGGCCGATGCTTGGGGGACGAAAGTCTGACATGCGCTGCTGAGGTGCATACGCACGCGGCATCACCCGCTGCTGCTGTTCTTGCTGCGGAGGTGGTACTGGCAGTGCCGGCCTGAATGCCGGTGGAGAATATGGCCGACTGCGGAATGGCATCGGCATCTGTGGTGGCTGCCAGCGTGGACCCGATGGTGGGCGATTCACCATTCGGTATTTTTGAGAAGGACCACCTCCTTCTCCGCTGCTTTGCGGCACGCTTCGCTTCCTCTCCGCCGCTGCTAACTCCTTGCCGGAGTCCTCCTGAGCAATCGCAGCATCAATAATATCATTGAGGCTGCCGTGATTGAACATCGCCAGCTTGTCCTTCAGGAGCGGGTTAAGCCCCTGGTAAAAATGATCCCGCCGCTTCTCGTCGGTATGGGCGTGATAAGAAGCGTAGAGTACAAGATCATTGAACGCCCTGGAGTATTCCAGCACGTTCCGGCTTCCTTGCTGCAGGCGAAGGAACTCCTGCGTCTTCCTCTTCATAAGACCCGACGCTATATGATAGGCCCTGAAGGCCGTCCAGAATTCCGCCCAGGTCATAACTAGCTCGGTGGGTTGTGAAGCACAGTAGTTCGCCCACCAAGTTCTCGCGGATCCTTGAAGTTGTTGGACCGCGAACTGAGTCTTGTGCTGCTCACTCACTTGGAGCAGCCTGAACTTCATCTCCATCGTGCAGAGCCAGTTGTCCGCATCGAGGGGTTCATCCGCCCTTGAGAATACCAGGGGATGAGTAGCCAGGAAATCGGAGTAGTAGCTTTGTTGGTGCTCCTCGTGATCTTGACGCCTTTCTGGTCGAGACGTATTCGCAATAAGGGTCTGCAGCAACTCCGTGTGCTGCTGATGAGAACCCGCCATCGCCGCAACGATGTCGGCCAATGTAACCGTTGGCGGTGGCGGTGACGGTTGTTGTTGTTGCTGTTACTGATGTTGCTGTCCCGAGGAATCCTCGGGAGGCTGTTGGGAGGTCTCTCCCCCCTGACTGGAACCCCCAACGTCCGGGTTGGCACGAGTGCGAGTCATTCTGAAATTCAAAACAGCAGCGATCAGCACATGTCATACTTAAAATTCCATATGAAACAGTAGGTATTCAAGTGACACATGAATAACTTGCACAACATTCACATATATTGATAAATCATAAACTTTATACAAGATACATTATTCTCGGGTCTCCGAGAAGTTGTGCTCATGTCTTCACTACCTATACATATTCTACTGTCTACACGACATGTCACTGATTACAAAAGTTTTTGTTACATCACCCTTGCTGCCCTACTTGGCAACGGTAACCTACTACTCGAATTAGAACTCCACCTCCTGTGGGTCGTCCTCCTCCGCTACCTCTGCTGGTGGCTCCGGGTCCATAACCTCCTCTTCCGGTTCAGGTTCTCCCATTGCCGGAAGACCCAAAACCACGGGTATGGCACCTACCATTGGTATGCCCATTACCGGAGGTATGAGGTCCTGCAACGCGTGCATCTCGTCCATGGCCTGGTTGTAGTCCTCTTCCTAGCCTTGCCCCTCCTCAATAGTGTCATCCCGCTCTTGAGTGAGGACCTCATTCTGCTGGGTCAGAATCTGCGCTTGTTGTTGTAAAGCCGTGATGTCGACGTGACTTTTCTTTTTTGCCTTCTTCAGACGATGCAACTGATTGTGTTGCTCATTCAGTCGCTTTATCGTCGGAAGGAGCATATTGCAGAGTGCGCTGTGAGCACTCTGGAAATGGTCTCCACGACTGGTGCTCTCCTTGAGCTTTGCAGCAAGACAATCCGTATGAACAGCTTGGCTGTCCATCACGGCTTTTCCTGCCCATAACTAAAGGCTGAGATTCGCCTCCGCGGGGTTGTACCTTGGGCAACCCGGATCTGTTGCCTCCATGTACCTTCCCCCCCCCCCCCCCCACATGATTAGCTCTCCCCTCCACCGGAACGAGCGCATGTGGAGTGCCCTCCATAGCTCTCACGTGTAGTTGGCAGAAACGCGACATGGTGTCGCGGGCTGCCACTTGCCACATTCCCTCCGGCTGTCTGCCCCTCACCGTAACGGTGAACGGCGCCCAACCGGTTGGTGTGGGTCCTGCAGGAACTTCGACATGGATCGTCCACATCTCGTTCCCCTCCTCGCCTTCTTCCTTGGCGAAGAACTGCAGCATCTCGCTGTACCCGAAATATTGAAGCATTTGCCTCAACGTTTCCGGATAACCGCTGTGGTGAGAACAGTGGGATACAACCCACCCGTTCTCCGATTGTTTATCCGCTGTCATCTGTAGAAACATATTTGAGAAATGTCAAATATTTATTTGAACAGTAAACCATTGAGTTATAACATAAAACATGTCATTGAACTCATAAAATTTGGAAACATAGTTCAAACTTAAACCAATTTGACTGCTGATCTACTGTCCAAGATGACAGCCCTGACCAGTTTCCATTTCACCTGATTTAGACCAAGTTAAAGCAAAATGAATTATGACGTTCCACATCAAATTTAAAGCTAACTTCAATAGATTTCCAGAAAGTATTTGCTTGGCCTAAGATCTGTCCTGCTTCAAAAGTTATGAGACGTCAAAGTTGACAGAATTTCTGGAGAAAATTGGACAGCACCTCCCTGCTTGAGGTACTGATTTGATCCAAGAATTCCTGTTAATTCTACACCAAATTTGGCAAAACTTTCTGTTACAAAGTTGTAGCCAATCTCATGAAATTTTGAGAACTACCTCATTTTCTATTTTTGGATTCTTATGCAGGACGTTATGCTCAATTTACAGAGAGTTACAGAGAGTGTTTGCTCTGTCCTGTTTCATGGACAGTTTGAACTCTACTGCATTTTTCGACTGGTTAAGGAAGGAAACACCCCTGGCCATCAACAGAAAAGTTGTAAAGCTCTTCCAAAGCTTTCCATAAATGCATCATATGACCCCAATCTCGAAATAACTCAACCTCTAACCTCTGATTAACTTCAGCCTTATTTCAGCTGAAAACAGGGGACTCTGTCCTTAGTATCCTATAAGTTGAAAACTTGTTAACTTTGAACATCCTGATTAAGGAAAGCAGTTACATCAAAGTTTTAGTGCTCTAGATTGAAACTTTTCAGTTTTACAGTGAAGTTTCTCATTTAGTGGGGTGTGACGTCGATGCGTCGCCAGTTCATGTCGGTACTACGTTCCTCACAAAGAAAAACCTATACCGGGCTTAGCCAGCTTCGTTAGTTCAGTGGCACTAAACACCTCTCGCACACGGATGCTACACGTCTATCGTTTCATGGTTAGACTACCTACAAATAACTCATACAATCATCAGACTCAGCTGCACACCGAGCGCGGTATCCATACAGTTCATACACCCGGCCGTCATCACTCACCCAGATGTTCTCAAGCCAAACATGCCTTGAGCTACGTGTTCACGTTACTGACCATGTGACGGGGTCTCCCAAATTTTCCCAAAGCCCGCCAGGGAAAAGGCGTTGCTTGAATACCCCGAACGAAATAAAGAGTCATAAAGGATATTAAAGCGGGTCAGGTTACCTGCAATCCGTGAGGCTCCACCCTTCAGCTTGTGCGCACTGGTGGACAGCGCTTACGTGCACCCCCCAAGACATAAAGCGTCCTGAGATGCATGATTTTCTGGCATAAGCAAATAGGTTAGTACGCCACTTTCTATACACTAATAACATCCTTATATGGGCTACCAACTCATTCCTCACCGAAATTTTGAAAAAGATGACCTTTGTAGTGCGTTCAACCTCAAGCGAGCTCTGATACCACACTGACGCGGCCTTGTCGAGCCAGGACCACGCTGAGAGGTGCTGCATTGCACAGCACCGGATAACGCACATCAAAAATACAAAGCGGAAGTAAAGTTTTATTACATAAACCAGTTTATGAACATTTTTACGACAAAATAAGTTCAGTCTACACTCACGGGTGTAGACTACGCATCAATTTCACGTTCAGCCCGTGAACATGTCCCCGCTAGCACGCACACACACTAACACGGCGGCGTGCACGACTCCCACTCGACGGGGTTTCCCTCTTGGTGTTCCGTCTCTTCCTCAGGAGTCCCTTCCTCATAAACCCCTGCAAAAGCTTCAAACACAAGCAGTGAACACGATGGCTCAGCATATCTGACCCGTCTCTCCTATACATGAAACTTCTACATGAATGGTTTTAAGGTACATGAGGGAAAATAAATTGCAAAGGACTCGCCTAATTATTGGGACCTTACTTTCAAGTCTTAGCAGCAGGTTGTGGAGAACCTTACACTAAGGCACATGAGAGAGCCGCAATCAAACAATAAATGCATTTCTCTCATGTACTTTTCTCAAAGTTAAAAAGAAATTTAATTAGCTCTAAACTACAACAAGAAATAACAAGCAAAGTATATCTTTCAAATCAACAAACTTTTAACATGTATCTAGCCTGTTCTTTCTACGTCACGGTACAGTGACCAAGTGGTACTCACAGACCGTGATGGATGGCGATTATAATCGATTTACACCTGCAGGGTTATCCGAATAACCTGTCACGTACGCCCGTACTCGATGTTGCCTACAGCAACCATCACGGACGTCGTACGCAACCACCTTTCACCCGTCAGCCAAATGTTGAACCGGTCCAATCGTCTCGAGCAAAAGGTCTTTGCGCGTGGATCCATAGTGCCGCCAGCCAATTTACACCTCGAGCTCTCAACCTACCCTCTGAATGACCAGCTATGCCTCAACACCCAGCTACCCGAGTTACATCGGTTTCCCGGTTCCCATATAGCTGGTAGGTCTTCGGTACTGTTCTAGCTTGTTCAACAGGCCCGCACACGGCTCGGTCCTCAATCGACACAAGTGGAGCTATGGCACCCAGACCCCAAAGTCCTGCTGTCCTTACTCTCCGCTCGGTCTCATTTTTCTTGCCATGTGTTTCATTTGCTATCTTTACCCGAGCAATGTGCCTCTAGCCTATCCTCGCGAGTAGTTCCAACTACTCGACTTGTATCGAATCCTACACTATCTTAGCATGTAGTAGCTATCGAGGTTTTTAAACCTAATCCCAACCTAGGGTTTTCTTGGCTATGCATTTCGGCTTCAAACAAGACTCTAATGGAAGAATTAAGTGGGTACTCAAAGTAAGTTCTCAAAACAGTAAAAAATTTGTAAAAAGGGTTAATGCAAACCGGAGTTTGCCTTGCTGCTCTTGGTCGTAGACTAGCTGTTCCTCTGGAGTGATGAAGTCTAAGACTTCGGGTTCCTCCTCAACCTTAGCGACTACATATGATAAATACAAATATGTATCAATTTAAATGCATTTGTATTGAAGTTAAACTTGAGAGAGTTATAAATCTTGCTAGACAGACCCAATGACTCTGAAATTTTTACTGTGGTTTGGATACAACCTAAACTGGGACTTGGCCAAGTTTCATTTGCAGCAATGCTCATTTGAGCTCTCCACAAAAATTTATGTACTTGGCCTTAATTGGAGCTCCTAGCGTGTTCTTAGGATTTTCGTGGAGCAAGCCATGACTTTCTGAAAACTAGATTTTCAGAGGGTTCTAATAGAGTTGGTATCACTTACTTTGAAGGTTCCTAGCTAAAGATATGAGCTAAACAATTTAAGAGAAATTCTGAAAATGTTTCTGGACATTTCCTATTTTCTCTGGAACAGTTTTATTAATCACACCATTAGGTGGATCAAATAAGCTCAAATGGATCTGAAATTTTTATGGTAGATCAGAGATATCTTTGTGAACATACTAGCCAAATTTCATAATTTTCCTCCAAAGGGTTCTCCAGTTAAAATTCTAAACATTTTAAATTTTGAAGAATTAATTCTGGAGAATTAAGGATTTTCAAAGGGTGAAACTTGATTTGTTGGAAAGTACTCAGAGAGCTTAATTCAACAAAATTCGTCTCAATCAATTTGGAGCTTCCTAGCCAAAGTTATGTGGGTTTAAAGTTTGAACTAAATCTGAAAATCGGGGAAAAGTTTAAATCGCTGCACGTGGGACCGGGCTACGTGTCAACTCCTCAGCGGCCGACACACGGGGCTACGGAGTATTTCGCACGCAGCCACACCCGATCCGGTACCACAGCTAATCCCCAGTTTAAAATATCGGCCGCTGACATGTAGGACCGGGGCTTTGTCTACCTCCGGCCTCCCGCTCTCGACCGCCGCCCCCCTCGCTGGAATGCTCGCCGGAGGGCTTCTGCCGTGTGCCAAACTCCATGATCTTGTCCGCATCTGCCTAATCCCACACGGGGAACACGATGCCGGGCTCAGCTCGTCGTGACAATCGCCGCAACATGGCCGGCGACGAGTGGCGACTTCGTAAGAACGTCGGCCGTGTCGGCCGGGCTTCCTAGCACCCCAAACGATCGATCAAAAGGTTGCAGAGCATCAGCGGACCCTAGGAAAGATCGACATGATCTCCACAGAGCTCGCAAATGGCCGTACTGGGCTATCACCGTACGACCTAGGTCGGAAATCGGGAATTCTCATAAAACTCGAAGAACAGTGGCTACGCCCAATAGTTCTTCGAAGTTTCGGATCCTATGGACTCGCACGGATGCCTAGAAGTGTTTCTCTACGTAAGGTGATGAGTGGTGCGGTGTGTGTCACGAATTTTGCAAATTGGTCCAGTTATCTCTTTTGTATACCATCGCAAAACCGTGAAATTCCGGCGTCGGTAGCTTATGTCATGCCGCCGAAGCTTGCAGTAATGAAAGAGGGATTGAAGGCGAACCTTTTTGCTATTCACGGCTTGGAGAGAGGTGGGCTGTGGTGGCCGTGTTGGTGATATGCCCAAGAGGCAATCATAACAATTCGTATAAAGGCCTGATGGATATTTGATCCATAAGAAATTAGGGTACTAATGGGCCTCTGACCTAAAAGCCCATTAGCGCGCCTATAAATATGAGGGGTAGGGTTAGGGACAGATCACTCCACCATATAAGAGCCCTAGCCGCCGTCCCTTACAGGCCACACGCCCAAAGCTCTGTCGCGCGTGCGGTGCTAGCACACCGACGCACGGCGTTCCTCCCTGTACGTGTGGACTCCGTGGAGGCGCTGCTGTCACTACTGCGCTGATCGGCTACGGTGACGTGACGACGTTCCTGTGACGAGGATTCAGGAGGAGATGAATGTGATCGTCTACTTCTCCTACACCGACACGCATCTACGATCCGCTGCGCTGCGCGTCTAGTGGTAACGATACATGATCTCCTTACTCGCATGTTTCCTGGGTGATACGGTCGAATTGCTAGAGTAGCACATCGCCTATTTCCCTACAGGCCGGACGGGTTGTTCCCGTGACTGCGGCTCGGGTTGAACCGAGGAAGGAAGAATGTTGCGGTGGAGCTCGAGGAGGGTTGATCAGGGTCTGGAACCGGTGCGAGAACGTCAAGGAAGGCTTGGCGCACTCGGTTGCGGTCTCAGATCACCGTGCCAACCACAGGTTTGGCCGGGCGACGGTGGACTGAGAATTCGGACGGGCGGCAAAGTGTATCGAGGTTTCTGGGTGAGAAGACGTCGGGACAGTGGTGAGAAGCAACGGGGACGGCTCGGACGCGTAGATAAGGGGACAGAGAGGCGGTTCAGCGGCCAGGGGCGGCAAGCAGCTGCTGGCCTCGCCGTTTCCTCGCAGTGGCGGCAGCTCGGTCAGGCGCAAGAAACCAAGATCAGCTCTTCAGTCGGTTAAAATGTTTAGTGAGGCTGACATGTGGGTCCCATCCAAGTTTTAACCTCTGAAATTAACTCCCCTCTACTGCTCCAAATAGTAATCCCCCTAATACCCTCTAGAATTTGAATTATCTACCAAATGCCCATTTGAAGTTGATAGAATTCAAATTATGAGATGTTTGAATCAATTTTCAGCACATATGCAGTTTGAAATTCAATTTGAGTTTGAATTTGCTAAACTTAGCTCATGTCAAAATTAACTCCAAATGGAGTGAAAATTGGTGTGTGAGCTCAAAAAAATGTGCTAAGAATATGCCTCCCACTTTTGAATTCATGGGGTGAAAGTAGTTTGAATTTGAATTTGAGTTCAAACTAGCCTCTTTCTAGTTATACCCAAAAATACCTCAAAAAGGTTTTGGATTTGGGTGAAATTTGTTATGAGCATTCCTATCAAGGTGTAGGAATTTTTCATATGCTCAACCCCTATATGATGCATGTGGGAAATGCCACTTTTGCATTTTGTGAGTTTATTATCTAATGACCGTGTTGATGGTGTTTACTTGCTCTTCAAATGTGTTTACAAAGTTTCTTCAAATGAGTTGTGTGTGGTGTGATAAACACTTTGAATGCGTGCAAAAACTTAGGACCTTACAGGCGATCCGTCTCGGTGAAACATAAAGAACACTTTCACTTAGGGGATGGAGAAAGGTCGAGCAAGGAAGATCATCGGATTTAGACAGCTAGGACTCTATGGAGCCAACTTGTTGATCACCTGGATTAAGAGACATGTACAACCTCTCTGTGCTAGAGTATTTCCTATGTGGAAATATAACGGGTTACCTTATGATCTTACTAGGACGATTAGAAAAGTTGACCTGTCTTGTTAAAAACTCGAGGCCCAAGACCGCACTCTATGTGTCGATTGTACAGATGGTGCATCTTCTGATATAAGAGAGTAAATGTACCAACTCGCGTGAAACTGTTTATATTGGATAATAAGGTTCTCGATGTAACTTTTTAGGCGTTATCTCTCACATATTATTTTACCCAACTAATTAATGTTCCTTTTTCTTGCCAGCGAACCATCTTGGTTTAGCTTTATCGTCACGTGTCGGAGAATCCTCAGCCTCATGATAGCTCCGCTTTTGAGTCATCAGGGTCAGTATCTTTATGAAATCATGGTGAACAACGTGCTTTACGTGAGTCTCAAGAAAGATGGACTCTGGGACACCTAAGTGTTATCGGATAGGATTGGTGGATTGGATATGAGGGTTCGAACCAATAGCCATTAATGGCAATTACTCCTAAACCATGGTGGCAATAAATGCCTCAAGAAAAAGATATGGTCCACAACCAAATCAAGTGAAGCCCAGGAGATAGATGACCGGGCTCTAGTCAAAGGAGTCTGGTCAGAGGTCCATACCCTTGGGAGATGTCGTGCCTTGGGAGCACTTGCCAACCCCGACCTGGTCGGGTCGGGCCCGGATCCACTTGGCTCCTGTCCTAATCCTTGAACAGACACACACGATTCCAAGGAAAACATTTATGAGGGCGCGGATCCACTTGGCTCCTGTCCTAAGCCTTGAAGAGACACGCACGATGGTATTTAAGAAAAATAAAAACCTAATACTAAGTAGCTTTTTGCCGCTTTTTTCCTTTTCCTTTTGAGGGATCCATAATGCTCTTCACATATTTTATTCCTACATACATTCTCATCCAAATTCATTAGTTCTTTAATTATTTATTATTAATCATTCAAAACCCACATGGACGACCTAGATGCACTTTCAACCATCCCCACATGGAGTAAAACACACCATCACGTGTATCCATACCCACTTCAAGGTTCAAATTTTATTCGTACCCATACCCAAATGGATGTGGGTAGCCATTGGGTTACCCATATCTGTAGTAGCACAAAAATTTGCATTCAACAACATATAGTTTGTATTTAAAATTGTTAAATAAGCAGTTCATGCATGGTAAAAAAATAAAAACATCACTCAGTAATCCAGTTTAAAATTTACTGCCAAAATGGATGAAAAATTAACTAGAAAGGCAGCATACAATTTCCACAGTCAAAATACTTTTCAGCTATTATCACATCATATATAAGAGTTTCTGATGTAATATAGTCACATAAAAGATCTTGATGTGACACTAATACACTAAGAGTTCATTAGGATTTGCATGCATATCATTAGGATTCATGGGACTCATGGATAAACGGTATGGGTTAAAAGGGAATGGCCCCACACCCGTTGTATCTAATGGGTGGTGAAAAGCCCCCACCCCATCCACAGGGGAAAGGGGTCCTCTGACTTACACCGTGGTCACTGACGTGTAGGTCCAGTCCGACACGTCAGTGACCATGTCATGGTGTGCAGTTAAGTTAGAGGATTATTGTTCCCCACGGGGAGAGGAAGGGGCCTGAACCCGTACCCTAATAGAGTATAACCCACCTAATATCAGGTGATGGTTCCATTTGCCATCACGAGGCGATGATCATATTTTCTTGCCCTATCCTCTCACAAACAGGATCTAAGCACGTCTTCAGCTCCTCTCCACCTCATGCCATCTCCTCCAATCTTTAGACAGGGCTGCTAACCCCATCCACTATTGTAGAAAGGAATGGCAAACCGGAGGATGACCTAAGAGGTCTTTATTAGGGAGGGAGACCAAATAGTTTTCTCAGGGAGAGATTTCATCCCTAAAACATTGATAGACTTACTTGCTGACATTAAGTCTATTCTTATAGTTTTTTAGAGTAACTCAGGTCATTGTTCCAGTATAGAGCCAATGCAATGTTGTGTCCGATTGGTAGTAATATTATATTGTAATTATATATTGTTATTTTGTGTTAATCATATATTGAAAGTTGAGCCAGTTCAACTGATGTGGCATTCATTTATATGCAATAAGAAATAAGATAACAAATATTTCTGTGATCACTATATAAAATGAATTGATTAATAAATGAAGTGATATAAAATGTTAATTTTTTTATTTTATTAGTCATATGTTTAATAAGCTAGTTAAAATTGACAATACCTAAATCTGGATTTGACCCCTACTTTATTTGAACTATAGTAGAAAGTTTGCATGGTTTTTAATTTAGTAACAAATTCTCAAACAAAATTTTGATTTCTTTTTATATATCAGTAATGGATCATACAATAAACATTTAATATTTTGAAGCATACATTATATTGTCCAAGCCTATTTTCATAGGCTTAAATTTATATTTTTTGTAGGATAAATTATGATTGCAAACAACATCTATCCTCCCAGACATGTCGCGCAGTAGATACAACGACATTGAGATCGTCCAGTGCAAAATTGTTGTCAGCAGTACTGCCGTACGGTGTGTGGAGCCTCAGGGTCATGGTTGAGGTTGACAGCCTTCCTCTTCAAGGCGAAAGCCATCGCGGCAGTGGACGCCGCTGCCATGGGCACCTCACGGCTAGGCGACTGAACATCTTGCATGCACAGAACGAAATCCGCGTCTCCCCCGCCGCCATTCCCATCGAGCGGGAGCTCCACCATGAACCATCCGTGCCAGGTGACCGTGGCGCACGGCACGGTCGTCTTCGCTATGTAGGCCAACGTGAAAGAGAGCCCGATATAATCTTGACTTATGCATTGCCAGTATATAGCGAGTGAGTTCTGTAAGAAATAAAAACGACCTGAATGTGTCGGGTTGGAGCTGTGTGTAGGCACGTTCTGTTTGTTAGTTTAGTTATTGTGTGTGGATTAGCTGGGTTGATGCTCCATGCATGTGGTAGTGATTGTATGCCATACGGACGGAGAGGCGAATGACTTGCATGATGGGTTCGTGCG
The DNA here is from genome assembly GCA_030760725.1 of Neostapfia colusana. Lineage (NCBI taxonomy): Eukaryota > Viridiplantae > Streptophyta > Magnoliopsida > Poales > Poaceae > Neostapfia > Neostapfia colusana. The sequence continues at coordinate 20,462 of JASWHV010000311.1, forward strand.
GGATGTTTTGGGTGGACGCAGCGGTTGCATGCGTATATTCAGGTCTGCATGCATACGGAGGCTAAGAGCAGGTCTTTCGGATCGGAAGCGAGGGGTCAGGAAGCAATTAGTGGTTCTATGTACGGTGTGTGGCCTGGCCTATAAAAAACATCTTGCGCTGCCATTTGTAGCCAGCTAATTAAAAGAAGGAAACCTCGCTGCAGGTGTTATTAGTCGCCAAACAATCTCCCAGTGCTCTTGTATCTGTGTGCGTGTGAGTGAGCAGCTCCAACATTGTCCGGCACCGTCCCCGGAGCACCGGCCACGCCGTGGGCCGCCTTGTTGCGGCAGCGCGCAGGGCATAGGAAATACCAGGTCCCGTTCCTCCCGTCGGTGCTTAATGATGGCAACGGCGCGCACCGCTCAGCGAGCCTCTCCCGTACGGAGTACTCTCTCGAGTGCACAAAAAATTGTTGCTTTGGACATGTTATCACATACCAATTAAGTATTAAATAGACTTTTTTCTATTACTATCATAGTCTCTTTAATGGCTTAACTGGTCTTTCACTAGTTTTCGGGCCACTCATGCAGGTTCAATTCCTAGTCACACACTTTACCACGTGTTTATTATGTTTTTTCACGAGACAAACTCCTCGGTTCTGCTTCAACATCAATTTTTTATGCACTCATGATTTCTGTGTAGAAAGATAATTTTTTGTGCACCGGAGGGAGTAGACGTCGGCGAGGTTGGTGAAAGCCGCAACCGCCATCGTGGAGCCGCTGCGTGTGATTAGGCCTTGGCCGCTGGGTCGGATGGCGTAGCCGCCATGGTGGGCAGCCATGGCAGTGTGGGACCGTGTCACACCCGGTCTCTCCGAAGAGCAACCGGGTGAATATCACATGTATGCCAGGATCATTCTCTCATACATGTGATGACAAATAGTGAAGCATCATTTATTACAAGCCAAGTGTTCTTATATAAATAAGTCTTATATAGCATACGTGTGGGGACCACCCCGTGGTTCACCCATTCCAGGATCGCATAGGGTGGTGCCGTGCGATGCGGCACCCAACAGCACACACGAAAAGAATAAAGGATAACATACAAACTTTTATTTGATATAAAACAGCGGAAGTCTTTTTACAAAACCGATTCATACAGCGGCAGTAATATACATATAAGGCCTCTCCTCCTAGCTATGCAAAAGTGCAGCCGTCCAGCCCGGGGACGCTACACACTAGCAGCATGGAACCGGAGAATCACGGCGGCGTGCAGGGCTCCAGCTCGGCCATGTACCCCGACGGGGGCATCGCCTCGTCCTCGGAACCTTCCTCATAACTCTCACCTGCACACAGCTCAAATATTGCAACCGTGAGCACGAAGGCTCAGCAAGTCTTAACCGTCAACCCTAGGCATGGAACTCTACGTGCAAGGATGTATAAGGTAGGAAAGGTTTTTGCAAGAAAGACACGCCTATAAGTTGATCCTTACTTTCAGTTTTATAGCAGCAGATTCATGTGCCTTAGACAGCTCTCACATCGGAAGTCCACAATCAAACAAGAAACGCTTTCCCCCGATGTGGAGATGCCCAAAGTGGAATATAAACTTAATTAGCTCTATATCTACAACAATCAAGGTATTCAAGACATTAAGATCAATACAGCATTTTCAGTTGGCTTATTTCACTTCTTACTACGTCACAGCGCAGTGAACAAGCGGGTACTCAAATAACCGCGAGGGACGGTGATTGCAATCAAGACACACCCGGATAACACGTTGCATACACCCACTTTCAGAAGCGTGATTCCACACCCCTTCCTACTCTGTTGTATGCAACAACCTTTCAAAGGCAACCCAAATGCCGAACCGGTCCATCCGTAACGGGTAGGAGGTCCCCGCGTGGAGCGTGACTGTGCCCACCGGCAGATTTACACCTTGCTACCCTCAACCCACTCCTATTTACGGTTGGGTAAGCCTCGACACCCAGGTTAACCAATTACATCGGTTTCCTGGTTCCCATATGCCAGTATGCATCCGGTACTGTTCGATACTTGTCCAGCAGGGCCGCACACGGACGGTCCTCAACCGACACCAACAGGGCTACGCACGTGAGACCTCTGCTCACTGCTTCCTATCCCCCCTGCTGGGTCTCATTTTCATAACTCGAGCCATTATCTACCTCTTTTCTTCCCGTGTGATAAGTACTATCTCGCGAGTAGCTTCCAACCACTCGACTTCTACCGAGATCCTATACATTAGCATGGCAATCTCTACTCGTCGGTTTGTAAACTACCCAACTCTTTATAGGATTTAAGGAGGCTATGCAAGTGGGGTTTCAATCACCCTAACTCTAATGCAAACATTCACCCTAGACATAAATGATACAAATAAAAACTTTATAAAAGGTACTTAAGTGCAAACCGGGGCTTGCCTGGTTGCGAGTTAAACGGAAAGTCAGCTTCCGGTGGCAGGACGTCCAAAGGCTCTGGCGTATCCTCAACTTCGGTCACTATCATGAAATGTAATAAAATACATGTATAAGTATTAAGGATTTATAAGAATTGGACTTCTATTCATAGCTCTTGCTATTTAAAATCCTTAATTGGCTTTGGGATTTTTACAGTGGATACTAGACTCTCTAAGGATGACTTGAGTCAAATTTAGAGACATGTCATTGCACAATGTAGTCTTTAAAATTCCTACAAGTACAATGCTTCTCTAAATTTTGAGCCCAATTCAGGAGCTTTGACATAGCTAATGGTGGAAGATCTGATTGGGGTAAGTCTCCATGGTTCTAACAAAATTTGTTTCACCATATTTGGAGCTACCATCAGAGAGATATGAATTTTTGAACTTAGACAGGAGTTCTGAAAAAGCTTCTGTTTAAATTTGAATTTTCAAATAAAGGCTGAACTTGAGAAGGTAATTTGACCTAGCAAATGATCTCCAATGAAGCCCAAATTTTTACTGGAGATCAGTATCTATGAAGAGGATTTGCTACCCAAATTTGGGAATATTTCATAAAGAATTGCTCCTGTAATAAATCCCTAAAGGATTTACTAAAAACAATTTTTCAGAAATTCCTGGGCATTTTCATAGTCAACATTTGGTTTCTCTGTGAAGCACTCCTCATGAGGAACCCAACAAAATTGGTCTCACTCTTTTTGGAGTTTTCTACACAAAGTTATGGCCTTGTAAAGATCAGCTAATTCCTGGAATTATTTCTCTAATAGAAACTTCAAATAATTGGGCTGGGCCCACTGTTTTAAATCGGACCAGTGAGATTTCGGCAACACCGGGGGCTACGGGGTTATTCCCGCGCAGCCGCACCAGATCCGGCGCCACAAACCGATCCTCGCGCGAACCCGGAGGCTGACCGGTGGGACCGGCCCTCCTTCGTCTTCCTCGCGCTGCCCGCGCCTTCCGCGGCGGCGCACGCCGGCGAGGCTCGCCGGGACGGGATTCCTGTGGTCCAAACTTCGTCAAACTCGCCGCCTGTGAGTTCTACACCGTGCTGAACACGATGGTGGGGTCGGGAGCCGATGAGAATGGCCGGAAAGGTGCTTGCACCGGCGACCATGTCGAATCTTACTTCGGCGACCTCGCTCTCCCTTAACAGTGGGTCTTTCGGGCTAGGGTTGGCTCTAAAAGCACCAGTGTCCCATGGACATCCTCGACCCATAGCTCGCTCTCCCTGAAACCCACCGGAGATGGGACCTCACCGGCGACCTGAGCCCGCAAAACTCCGGCGGCGACAAAAACTCGAAGAACTCCTTCAGTTCCTGATGGTTTCCGGCACCGTTTGAGCGAGAAGGGTCGCAGGGATCTAACAAAGCTTCTCCTAGACCAGTATGAGCTCTAGCTATCGCAACACGAAGAATTTGATTGTAAACCGAGAAGTGTTGCTATGAACTAGGGTTTGGTGAAACCCGAAATTCTCACTACTCGGTTGATCAATCATCCTGAGGCTTTCGGTAACACGATCTAGGGACAACGACGCACCTTTCTTGTGCAGGGAAGGGGCGGTGAAGCTCGCTGTAGCGCGCTGTCCACGGTGAACCGAACGGAGTTCCGCAGAGTACCGCCGATCGCCGGCGCCAATCTCTGGTTTGCGCGTAGCACGAGCTAGGAAGCTTAGGGAAAAGAAAGGTGGAGGTTGAAGCACTCTCTTGCACTTCTTTTTGCGGTTTGGGGCTCGATCACCCGAGCTCGGAGGGCGGTGGTTGATCAGAAGGAACCGAGCGGTGAGGTAGCTCACGGTCCTGGTCGGCGCTCGGGCAGAGAAACTGAGGAGGCTACGGATAACGGCAGAGAGGAGAAATAGAAGTGCACTGCAGCCCTGATCGCCCACGCGCACCGACTTGACCTTGGGGCCAGCGAGGAAGCAGCTCGGTGGAGGCAGCCGTCGATCGGTGGCGCGCGGTGAACAGCCGAGGAGGAAAACAGGGTCGGTTCATTTGCTGTGTCTGGCTGACAGTAGGGACCCACCTCCCCCTTTGTTTAGTCAAATTTCCCTGATATTTTTCATCAGCAACTCAACATTAAAAGCTTTACTTCAATCCCAAGTCATAGTTTGAATTTGCAGAATTCAAATGGTTTGAATTCTGGTGTAAAATTTGAATGTAGTTTGGTCATTTAAATTTGAAAATGAGTTTGAATTCTCCACTTTGTATTGCCTCAAAAATATAGCAAGCCAGTTCCAAAATTTCCAATTTTTGGCATGGCTGCTTATTAAAAGGTGGAGAACACATTTGTGAACCCCAATTTTCAAATTGAGGGAATTGGAATTTGAAACTGAATTTGAAATTCAGATTAGAGGGCTTCTCCTTTTAATCCCAAACAAATATTAAAACTCCTCAAAATGAGCTGAAATTTGGAAGGTTGAATATTTGGACTATAAAGATCCAAGTTGTGCATTTAGATCTCCATGTTTGGAAGTTTTGGGAAGTCTAAACCCTCACTTTGAACTTACCCCATTATAATTCAAAGTTTTAATTCTCCTCATTTTTCATAATTGCACATGAGCAGAATTTTATTGCTACCACTTTTGGGGATTTTACAATACGTCTCGAGGGACGATAAAATGTTCATAACATGTAAATAAAGCAGCGGCGGAATATAAATCTTGTGGGCTCCGTCACAGGCGTTGCCCGGAGGACTCCGTGAACCTAGAATCCTTCCTCGGGGCCAAAGTCTTGGTCATTAAACACCACATCATTCTCTTGACCTGAGCAGCAATATAAACCAACAGAAAAGCAAGTTTGAGTACCGTGGGTACTCAGCAAGTGTGAAAAAGTTATGTCATGCATGGCTAGAGCAAGGAGAGGTTGAACTCATAGTTAAAGCACTATGCAATTATTACCATTACCTTAGCTTATTAAGCACCTATATTACTACACAGGTGAAATGGTCACAATCCCTCAACCCATCATCATTATCAAGTGAACATAGTCTCATCTCCAATGTTAAGCTTCCCGCTTAACATCCACAACTTCCCAATTCATCATCCTCTAATCATGAATAAGTCCAAGCCGCTCTTGACCGTGAGCATGGCTGTCATGACAGTTTTGACTCTGCAGAGTTTGCACCACTGTACCCACATGTAGTGATTTCATCCCCCATTGCTAGGTGGACTAAAAGAACCTCCATTATGCCAGTGGCCGCGAACCACATTCACACTTCCCAGGTGTGTAGCCAGGAGATCACTACGAAGCCTTTACAAAGGGATTCCCGACGAGCGTGGGCCCACTGAGGTTTCACCCCTAACAGCATACAAGAGGCTCCAACCCCGCTGCAGTGGCCCCCTCTTGAGCCTTGCGGTTCGTATGGTAGTCCAGCTGACACCTATTCCCCGCACCATCCAAAACACCCATACTACGCCGGAGATATACCTAATTAATTGGCCAAGCTGCCCCATCTCAGCATGTGGCTGGCACGGTAAAGTCAGGTTACATGCTCCATGAACCGGTCCTTAGGATCTAGGCAAGTACTAAACACAAAACCGAATCTCGTGCACCCAGCACCAACCAAATCATTCAACTTGTCTCGATCCCTACCTCTACATAACTCATAATGTCTCATTCAAGAGTAAGGTAAACAAGTTGATGATCTCATATTCCACTTACCCCATTCTAAGCATGGCTAAGCATAAGTATTATGAATGAATGACATAATAAAACAAATCCCAACCCAAGCTACAAGGAAACAAGATAATGCAATTCTAGGGAAACTTCCTAGCACGGGTTTCATATTTCAATTGACAATGCAATTAATTCTATCTACACATCCTAGCATAGGATCAAAGTGGTCAAGGACACTTGCCTTCTTCCTGCTGCTCTGGGAATGGAAAGTCTTGGTCTTGGAAGGGGAGAACTTGCTCTGGGGCAGGTTCTACTCATGCCAAGACACATAGCAAAAGAAAACAACAATCCATAAGCCATAGTTCACACTTTCACTCATGCAAATCATACATACATACATATGAAAGTCATTCACATTCCTAAGTGTTGTGGTTACCCTAGATGTATTGATTTTAGGCCTACATGCACTTTTAAACATATATATATTATTTCTAACTTTTGTATTCATATTTCTATTTGCACACTATATATGAATTTCCAATTTGAACAATTCCTTCATAATTAATTAATACACTTCTTAGCCACAAAGTTTGCATGAAAGAAAGTTTCCTACTCCAAATTGGTTTTAGATCTTCTACAAAATCTTAATTTGAAGTTCTTGAGAATAAAGGCCTGATTTAACATCTTCAAATCATGCATACTTATTTTTCTATATTTTCAGATTTAATTTCTATACCTAAAAGTGAACTTTACTATTAAAATAGTTAGTCATATCATTTAAACAGAATAGGTTCTGATCTAATATATTCAATAAAATGTTTTTGAACTTCCTCTCTGATGTGAACCAATTTAAATTTATTTACCAGTTTTCAGAATTATTTCCAAGCCCAAAAATATGTTTCTAGAAACAATAAAAATGAGCAACACTTAGGCAGATTTTATTTCAGCCTAAAATCTATTTTTAACTCATTCTAAAGTTTTCCAAGTGCTAGGAGAATTTAAATTTGAATTTGCACATGTGTTTGCCTTACATTTTAAATTTAAATCCTATTCAAATTTCTGAATTTAATATCTTATAGGGTCAAAAAGGTAAATCCACCCTACTACAGGGTTTAATTTACTGTTTCCTAAAATTTCAGGGGCCTAGTTACAGATAACAGAGGGGTTTTCCTAATTTTTATTAAGTCCAGGGGCTAAAACTGATTTTTAAATGAATTTACATGAATTTCTGAAGGTCCAGAGGCTAGATCAGCGATTTTTAGGGCTAGCTCGTGTTTTCCGAGATCCCCAGGAGGTAGCGCGTAAGAATCCTGGCCTTTATAATGCGGGGCCGACGTGGACCGTCCGATTTAAAACAGACGGCTTAGATTAGATCGCCGAAACGGTAGGCGTCGGTTTTATTTCTACCGTGCGATTTAAAATAGACGGCCCTCAAGGGGCCACGTCGCCCTGGCCGGAGGCAGCCCGCGTGCACAGCGGCGTGTCACACCCGGTTTTTCCGAGGAACAACCAAATGAATATCACATGTATGCCAGGATCATTTTCTCATACATGTGATGATAAATAGTGAAGCATCATTTATTACAAGCTAGGTGTCGAATATAAATAAGTCTTACATAGCAAATGTCTCGATGGACAATAATAAGTTCATCACAAGTAAATAAACTAGCAGCGGAATAATTATTCTCGTGGGCTCCGTCACAGGCGTTGCCCGGGGGTCTCCATGAACCTAGAAACCTTTTTCGGGTCCAAAGTCTTGGTCATTATACACCACCTCATTATCTTGACCTGAGCAGCAATATATACCAACAAAATATGCAAGGTTGAGTACCGATGGTACTCAGCAAGTGTGGGAAAGTTATGTCATGCATGGCTAGAACAAGGGGAGGTTGAACTCATGGTTAAAGCACTACGCAATTAATACCTATCACCTTAGCTTATTAAGCACCTACATTACTACACAGGTGAAATGGTCCCAATCTCCCATCCCATCATCATAATCAAATAACCATAACATCATTTCCAATGTTAAGCTCCCCGCTTAACATTCTCAACTTCCAAAATCATCACTCCTCTAATCATGAATAAGTCCAAGCCGCTCTTAACCGTGAGCACGGCTGTAATGACAGTTTTGACTCTGCAGAGTATGCACCACTGTACCCACATGTAGTGATTTCATCCCCCGTTGCCGGGTGGACTAAAAGAACCTCCATTATGCTAGTGGCCACGAACCACATTCACACTTCCCAGGTGTGTAGCCAGGAGATCACTACGAAGCCTTTACAAAGGGATTCCCGACGAGCGTGGGCCCACTGAGGTTTCACCCCTAACAGCATACAAGAGGCTCCAACCCCGCTGCAGTGGCCCCCTCTTGAGCCTTGCGGTTCATATGGTAGTCCAGCTGACACCTATTCCCCGCACGATCCAACACACCCATACTACGCCGGGGATACACCTAATTAATTGGCCAAGCTGCCCCATCTCAGCATGTGGTTGGCACGGTAAAGCCAGGTTACATGCTCCATGAACCGGTTCTTAGGATCCAGGCAAGTACTAAACACAAACCCGAGTCTCGTGCATCCAGCACACAACCAAAACATCCAACTTGCCTTGATCCCTACCTCTACATAACTCACAATATCTCATTCAAGAGTATGGTAAAATAAACTGATGATCTCATATCCCAAATATCACATTCTAAGCATGGCTAAGCATATCCATAATAATAAATGACATGATAAAATAAATCCCAACCCAAGCTACAAGGGAACAAGGTAATGCAATTCTAGGGAAACTTCCTAACATGGGTTTCATATTTCAATTGACAATGCAAATAATTCTAGCTACACATCCTAGCATAGGATCAAAGTGGTCAAGGACACTTGCCTCCTTCCTACTGCTCTTGAAAAGGGTAGTCCTGATCTTGGAAAGGAATAACTTGCTCTTGAGCAGGTTCTACATCATACCATCACACATAGCAAAAGAAAAACAACAATCCATAAGACATAGTTCACACTTCCACTTCATACAAACCACACATTCACATGTAACAAAGCCATTCACAACTTCTATGTTTTGTGTTTACTATATGTGTGTTGACCTTTGGCTTACATGCACTTTTAATCATGTGTATATGATTCCTACTTTTGTATTCACATTTATGCTTGCATACTTTATATATGAGTTTCCAATTTAAATAAATTCCTTATATTCAATTACTACACCTTTTAGCTACCAAGTATGCATGAAAGGTATTTTCCTTCTCCATATGTGTCTTCAGAATTTCTACCAACCCTAAACTGAATTCTTTGGATTTTAGAAACTCCATTTATCATTTACTAGTTGCTATATTTTCAGATTTATTTCCTATGCCTAAATGTGAACTTTATTATGAAAATAACAAGACACATCATCTAAACAGAACAGGTTCTGATCTAAAATATTTAATAACATATTTTTGACCTTTTCCTCTGATGTAAACTATTTTACATTTATTTTCCTAATTTTCAGAACTATTCTTCACTTAAAAATGTGTCCCTATAGCTAATAAATGTGAATAATAAATTAAACAGATTCATTTCAGCCAAAAAATCTATTTTTATCTCACTCCAAAGTTTTCTAAGTACTGAGAAAGTTTTTAATTTAAATTTGACAATATGTTTGTCCCACTTTTTAAAATTTAAATACTAGCCACATATTCAATTTTCTAAATTTAATATCAAACAGGGTTAAAAAGGTAAACTCACCCCACTACAGGCTCTATAATATTATTTTAACAATTTTCAGGGGTCTATCTACACATAACAGAGGAGTTTTTCCTAATTTTTATTAAGTCCAGGGGCTAAAACTGATTTTTAAATGAATTTACATTATTTTCAGAAGTTCTAGGGGCTAGATCAGAAGTTTCCGGGGCTAGCTCTTATTTCCCGAGAACCCCAGGGGGTAGCACGTAAGAATTCTAGTCTTTATAACGCGGGTCTGATGTGGACCGTCCGATTTAAAACAGACGGCTGAGATTATAACGTCGAACCGGTACGCGGGGATTTAAACTCTACCGCGTGATTTAAAATAAACGGCACACAAGCGGCCACGTCGCTCTGATCGAGCGCGGGCGGCGCTGCCGGCGGCGCACGGCGGCGGGAGGCGGCGATCTCGCCGGAGAGTTTCGGATCTTCGTCAATTCTTCCTAAAACTGTGATTTTATGGCATAGATCGGTGGAGGGGAGGTCGGGGATCTCACCTCGGGGGTTTTCTTGAGCTCGGAGGTCCTGGAAGGCGGTCGGCGACGAGGTCCGAGGTGAATTCACGGCGAGGCTCGTCGGCGCTGTGTTTGAACCGCAAACCACCGAGTTTTCTGCACCTGCGAGGTTCCCCGGAGGCGGGGGATCAAGACCAGCGAGTTAGATCGGAATTTCCGAGCGTAGATCGGCCAGAATTCGCCGGAGGGGCTCGGGTTCTCACCGGAGTAAAAACGGCGGATCGCGTGGGAAAAACAGAACGAGGCCGGGTTTTTTATAGACGGGGGAGGGCGGCGGGTTGGTTGTGATCGAGTTTGAGTCTTCGGGGTCCGGAAATTGGCTGGGATACGCGAGATTTCCCGGTCGGTTTTGATTCGGGTGAGAGAGTCCGGCCGAGCGCGGGCGCGGGCGCGAGGAGGAAGAAAGGTTGGCGGGCCCTGCATGTCAGTGGGAAGAAGGGGGGGCGTGCGCGGCTGCGGGCTGGCGCAGGATCAGTGGGCCGGCTGGTGGGTTTCGGCCCACTGGCCGGGTTTTTTCTGTTTTCTTTTTTTCTTTTTCTATTTCTTTTCTGTTTTGAGTTTAATTTGAATTCCAGTTTGAATTTGAATTTTTGCAACACATGCAACACGTCCAAAAATTTTGAAACTCCCCTCTGAACAGGATTTTGGGGTGTCACAGCTCTACCCCCCTTAAAATAAATCTCGTCCTCGAGATTGGTGGTTCTAAGAAAATAATTCCGGAAATTATGCCTTAAGCTCATCTTCTCGCTCCCAGGTGGCTTCCTCTTCTGAGTGATGCTTCCACTGCACCTTGCACATCCGGATTCTTTTATTTCTGGTGAGGCGTTCCATTGTCTCCAAAATCTTGTATGGTTGTTCGGCATAAGACAAATTCTCAGCTACGTCCACTTCATTCATGGGTAACACCTCTTCAGGCGTCCTCAGGCATTTCTTGAGTTGTGACACATGGAATACATCGTGCACATCCGATAGGCGAGCCGGTAATTCCAGTTGATACGCCACTTCGCCTTTCCTCTCCAGAACTTGAAAGGGTCTGATGTATCGAGGTGACAACTTCCCTTTCACCTTGAACCGACGAAGTCCTCGGATAGGGGACACCTTGAGATAGACCTAGTCTCCCACGTTGAAAACGAGCTCTCTTCTTCGTACATCGGCATAGCTCTTTTGGCGTGTCTGTGCTATCCTCAAGTTGTTACGAATTTCTCTCACCTTCGCCTCGGCTTCTTGGAGTACTTCTGGACCAAACACTTTACTTTCCCCTGTTTGGTTCCAAAATAGGGGAGTTCTGCACTTCCTCCCGTACAAAGCTTCAAACGGTGACATCTTCATACTAGCTTGATAGCTGTTGTTATAGGAGAATTCCGCATATGGTAAGTTCCTCTCCCAACTCCGATTGTTTTTTAGTGCACATGCCCTCAGCATATCTCCAAGGATCTGATTGGTTCTTTCCGTCTTCCCGTCAGTTTGGGGATGATAGGCAGAACTAAAGTTCAGATGGGTTCCCATGGTTTCGTGCAACTTCTGCCAGAACCTTGAGGTGAACTGTGTCCCTCGATCCGACACAATCTACTTTGGCACTCCATGGTAACACACGATCCTTGGCATGTACAACTGTGCCAATTTGGATCCGCTGTAGCTTTCTTTCACGGGGATGAAATGAGCTACCTTGGTTAGCCTGTCAATGATGACCCATATTGAATCATATCCTGATTGGGTCCTAGGCAATCCCACTATGAAATCCATACCGATTTCTTCCCATTTTCATTCAGGCACTTTGAGTGGTTGCAATAATCCCGCGGGTCGTTGATGTTCTACTTTCACCAACTGACATGTGTCACATAAGGCAACATGTTCCGCGACATCTCGCTTCATACCATACCACCAATACCTGCTCTTGAGGTCCTGGTACATCTTCGTACTCCCAGGATGAATGGAATAGTTGGAATCGTGAGCCTCCTTCAAAATTAATTCACGGATCTCCTTTACTTCAGGCACACAGATCCTTTTCCCGTGCAACACCGTACCTTGTTCATCCTCTCTGAAATCAGGAGCTTTATTTTCCTTGATGAGTTGCCTGATTTCTTGTATCTTCTCGTCGTTCTTTTGACCCTCGCGTATGTCTCGCTCGAGTGTGGAGTCCACTTCCATGGCGATGGCTTCACCACTATTTACCAGGCATAGATTGAGCCTTATAACCTCGTCCTTCAATTCTGCAGGCATGTCCTTCAATTCTCAACTTATTGACCTGCACTTTCCGACTTAAAGCATCGGCCACGACGTTTGCTTTACCAAGATGATAGTTGATGCCCAAATCAAAGTCATTGATTAGCTCTAACCATCTTTTTTGTCTGAGGTTGAGGTCTGGCTGTTTGAAAATGTACTTCAAACTCTTATGATCCGTATATATCTCGGTCCTTTTCCCCATCAAATAGTGCCGCCAAATTTTCAACGCGTGTACCACTGCGGCTAGTTCTAGGTCATGTGTAGGATAGTTCTTCTCGTGCTTCCGGAGCTGCCGGGATGCATAAGCCACGACATGCCCTTCTTGCATGAGAACACATCCCAACCCGTTTCCTGAGGCATTGTAATACACCGTGAAGTCCTTCTGCATATCTGGCATAACCAGCACTGGGGCTGTTGTCAGTCTTTTCTTTAACTCCTGAAAACTCGTCTCGCACTGTGGCATCCATGTGAATGTGATCCCTTCTCCAACAGTTTGGTAAGGGGTCTCGAGATCTTAGAGAATCCCTCAATAAACCGTCGATAGTATCCAGCCAATCCCAAAAAGCTTCGAACTTCCCCGACATTTTCAGGGGTCTTACACTTCTGTATATCCTCGATTTTGGCAGGATCCACGGAGATTCCTCCCTCCGAGATTATATGTCCTAAGAAGGGAACTCTCTTCAGCCAAAACTCACACTTGCTCAACTTGGCATATAGTTGGTGTTCTCTCAGCCTTTGCAACACCAACCTTAGATGTTTCTCATGTTCTTCTTCATCTTTAGAGAAGATGAGAATGTCATCTATGAAAACCACCACAAATTTGTCCAGATATTCCATGAATACCTTGTTCATGAGATACATGAAGTACGCCGGGGCATTAGTTAGACCGAAGGGCATGACATTGTATTCATACAATCCGTACCGAGATATGAAAGCTGTCTTGGGAATATCAGATTGCCTTATCTTGAGTTGGTGGTATCCCGACCTGAGATCAATTTTCGAGAACACACAAGCTCCCCTCAACTGATCAAACAAGTCTTCAATGCGGGGTAATGGGTACTTGTTCTTGATGGTTACCTCATTCAAGGCACGGTAATCTACGCATAACCTTTGGGTTCCGTCCTTTTTGGGCACAAATATCACCGGAGCTCCCCATGGTGAGGAACAAGGGCGAATATACCCCTTCTTCGTCAATTCTCTCAAATGATCCTTGTGTTCTACTAGCTGCTTGGAGTCCATCCGATAAGGTCTCTTGTATATCGGGGCTGTTCCAGGCACTAGCTCAATTGCGAATTCCACTTCACGATCGGGAGGCATACCTGGCAAATCCTCCGGAAAAACATCTGGATATTCCCTGATGGTCCTGATCTCCTCAACTTTCACCTCAACTTGATTTAATTTAATGTCCCTCCTAGGCTCGTGTATTGTTATGAACTTTACTCTTGTGCCACTAGGGTGAGTTAGTTCCACCGTTCTGGTCGAACAATGGATGATTCCTTTATGTCTGGTCAACCAATCCATACCCAAAATAATATCTATCCCTTGTGAATCTATCACTATGAGGTTAGCAGTAAATACCACCCCATTAATGTCTAGGTTCACTTTGGGACACACTTGTCTTGTCCTTATTTCTCCACTTGGAGAGTTTACGGCTAGCATATGGTTCATTTGTGTTGTTGCTAGGTCATGCTTCTTAACAAACCCTTGAGCAATGAACGAGTGGGTAGCACCAGAATCAAACAGCAGACTTCCAATGTGTAAATTGGCAGGAAACTTACCAACTACCACGTTGGGTGCCTCTTGTGCTTCCTCCATAGTGACGTGGTTCACCCGTCCTCTCATTACATTTTGCTGTTGTGGCTGCGTGGGCTTCTTCTTTGGGCACTTATGGGCGTAGTGCCCCACTTCACCACAGCTAAAACATTGCACCCCAACCTTAGGTGCCTGGCCTTTGTTGTCTTGGGGTTGGTTTGGAGGTCCTTGCACTGTTGGTCGAGGTGGATATGCGGGGCGAGGCTGCTGTACAAACTGACGTTGCGGCTGTGCTGGTGCTGCCGGAGGCCTGTAGTTCGGGTTGTACCCTCTTGGTGCTGAGTAGGGTACCGCAGCACGGTTCGTCTGCCCTGCAGGTTGCTGCATCAGACGTGGGCGGGTGTTGCTCCCTGAGGCTTGATGTGACCACCCGGCCTTCCTCTTATTCTCATTTTCCAAGGCCTTCAGCTTCCTTTCTACCACAAACGCTCTGTCCACCATCTTTTGGAAGCTTTCATACTCATTTGAGGACATTGCACACTGCATTTCTGCAGTAAGTCCTTCCACGAAACAATCTTGTTTCTGCTCATCAGTCTCTATGTCTCGTGGGGCATAACGGGATAGTTGAGTAAATTTAGTGAGGTATTCCCTCACCGTCATGTTTCCCTGCTGCAGTCCCAAGAACTCCTTCCTCTTGTTTTTGAGTTCACCTCTTGGGATGTAATGGTTGCGGAAGCTACGCTTGAACTCTTCCCAAGTGATGTTCTCAGGGTCATGATGGGTGGCCACATAGGCAGTCCACCAATCAGCAGCAGGTCCATGCAATTGATGAGAGGCAAACAGCACCCTCTCGTACCCTTGGCACTGTATGATCCTCATCTTGCTTTTAATGGTCTTAAGCCAATCATCTGCCTCCAGAGGTTCAGCAGCACTTGCAAACTTTGGATGTTGAGTTCCTAGAAACTCACTCAACCTTGGTTGGCATGGTGCAACTTGTGGAGGTGGAACTTGATGCAAGTTGGCCACCACTTGAGTCAAGTTCTGGATGAGCTGATTTTGATTCTCCAGCATTTGGTGGAGGGGATCAACTCCTTCACGGCGACCACCCCTGTCCTGGCCTCCAGAAAGATGAGGGTTGGAGGCCTCATCGTTGTTGTTAGCGGGGTTGGAAGCACGTCCTTTTCCTCTTCCGGCCATCTGGCATGATCAACCAAGGTTAATTTAAAGCATTACGTATCATCTTACTACTTTCACTTGTTTGTACTTTGAAGTGTTAAGGCTTTGTTATACTTTTCTTGAGGGTTCATATCTCACACAAAAATAAATGCAATATTATTTCATGTGGGTTCACACACCAAAGCAAAACAATCTGGAGACGAGGCTGTGGACAATTGCTCATGGCTTCCACAACTCACGTCACACACCATTAACTAAGATAACGACTTGGCTACTTGACATCCTGCTAAACTAAGGGAAGGACTCTACACTACTCGTATTCACTGAGCTGGCTCCTCGGGGTCTTCCTCATCATTGCGGCTGCCTTCTGACTCTGCTTTGGGTAGGGAAGCTGCTGGTGGAGAAGTGCGACGACGCCTAATCGCCCGGCGATCTGGGGAGTCAGGAGTCCATGTATCATTCACGGTGACACACAGTTCATTCCCATCTCCTCTTTCTCTCGCCCTTAAGCAGGCTCGCGGCAACGCCTCCGTTTCCTTCACGGTGTCCCGAACATCCTGAAGTTCTTGCTGACACTTCTGCAGTCGAGTGCTGAGCATAGCAGCATCCTCCAAGCACAAGTTCATGTGCTCATGGGAAGTCCCTTGCTGCACTGGCGGGTACTTATACTCCGTTGTACCACTCTCACGCTGGAGGACATACATGTACTCAGTCCTGTCCAGGTGGCGACGATAGATGTGACTCTGGCACGTGATGGCCTCCCAGGTGACATCCTTCTCCGCATCGACCTGTGTTGCTCGACAAGCTGGAGAGCGGTGGATCTTGAGCAGCTGATTTTCATGGATAATCCTCATTTCTGAACTCCATTCTTCCCGCTTCTCCCGGATGGTCCTGGTGGAGCTATAGTATATGATTAGCTTGCCCGTATTGCCGGCGGCTTCGAGCATACGTTGAAGACGGCGCAACAAGCCTCCTACTACCAATCCGTAGGAAAGGTACGTCACCGGACGGCTCTCCTCTTTTCGGCAAGGGCAACTACGGGAACTCTTCCTCCTGTGGACTTGCGAGCAGTGTGAATCATGCGAACCATCTAAAACAAAAAGCATTTAAACTTAGGTTAGTTAAACTTTTAAACAAAAATCCTATTTTGAATGAAAGTTGGGGTAAGATGAAGAAAGTGACTCCATTAAATAACACTTTTTAACACACACCTTGTAAAATAGTTTTTAAGAAAATAGGGCCCTTAAATACGTCCATTTCTACCTAGGTCCACGTTCCTACAGGCAACCTTGGCTCTGATACCACTTCTGTCACACCCAGTTTTTCCGAAGAACAACCAAGTGAATATCACATGTATGCCAGGATCATTTTCTCATACATGTGATGACAAATAGTGAAGCATCATTTATTACAAGCTAGGTGTCGAATATAAATAAGTCTTACATAGCAAATGTCTCGATGGACAATAATAAGTTCATCACAAGTAAATAAACTAGCAGCGGAATAATTATTCTCGTGGGCTCCGTCACAGGCGTTGCCCGGGGGTCTCCATGAACCTAGAAACCTTCTTCGGGTCCAAAGTCTTGGTCATTATACACCACCTCATTATCTTGACCTGAGCAGCAATATAAACCAACAAAATATGCAAGGTTGAGTACCGATGGTACTCAGCAAGTGTGGGAAAGTTATGTCATGCATGGCTAGAACAAGGGGAGGTTGAACTCATGGTTAAAGCACTACGCAATTAATACCTATCACCTTAGCTTATTAAGCACCTACATTACTACACAGGTGAAATGGTCCCAATCTCCCATCCCATCATCATAATCAAATAACCATAACATCATTTCCAATATTAAGCTCCCCGCTTAACATTCTCAACTTCCAAAACCATCACTCCTCTAATCATGAATAAGTCCAAGCCGCTCTTAACCGTGAGCACGACTGTCATGACAGTTTTGACTCTGCAGAGTTTGCACCACTGTACTCACATGTAGTGATTTCATCCCCCGTTGCTGGGTGGACTAAAAGAACCTCCATTATGCCAGTGGCCACGAACCACATTCACACTTCCCAGATGTGTAGCTAGGAGATCACTACGAAGCCTTTACAAAGGGATTCCCGACGAGCGTGGGCCCACTGAGGTTTCACGCCTAACAGCATACAAGAGGCTTCAACCCCGCTGCAGTGGCCCCCTATTGAGCCTTGCGGTTCATATGGTAGTCCAGCTGACACCTATTCCCCGCACCATCCAACACACCCATACTACATCGGGGATACACCTAATTAATTGGCCAAGCTGCCCCATCTCAGCATGTGGTTGGCACGGTAAAGCCAGGTTACATGCTCCATGAACCGGTCCTTAGGATCCAGGCAAGTACTAAACACAAACCCGAGTCTCGTGCACCCAGCACACAACCAAAACATCCAACTTGCCTTGATCCCTACCTCTGCATAACTCACAATATATCATTCAAGAGTATGGTAAAATAAACTGATGATCTCATGTCCCAAATATCCCATTCTAAGCATGGCTAAGCATATGCATAATAATAAATGACATGATAAAATAAATCCCAACCCAAGCTACAAGGAAACAAGGTAATGCAATTCTAGGGAAACTTCCTAACATGGGTTTCATATTTCAATTGACAATGCAAATAATTCTAGCTACACATCCTAGCATAGGATCAAAGTGGTCAAGGACACTTGCCTCCTTCCTGCTGCTCTTGAAAAGGGTAGTCCTGATCTTGGAAAGGAATAACTTGCTCTTGAGCAGGTTCTACATCATACCATCACACATAGCAAAAGAAAAACAACAATCCATAAGACATAGTTCACACTTTCACTTCATACAAACCACAAATTCACATGTAACAAAGCCATTCACAACTTCTATGTGTTGTGTTTACTCTATGTGTGTTGACCATTGGCTTAAATGCACTTTTAATCATGTGTATATGATTCCTACTTTTGTATTCACATTTATGCTTGCATACTTTATATATGAGTTTCCAATTTAAATAAATTCCTTATATTCAATTACTACACCTTTTAGCTACCAAGTATGCATGAAAGGTATTTTCCTTCTCCATATGTGTCTTCAGAATTTCTACCAACCCTAAACTGAATTATTTGGATTTTAGAAACTCCATTTATCATTTACTAGTTGCTATATTTTCAGATTTATTTCCTATGCCTAAATGTGAACTTTATTATGAAAATAACAAGACACATCATCTAAACAGAACAGGTTCTGATCTAAAATATTTAATAACATATTTTTGACCTTTTCCTCTGATGTAAACTAATTTACATTTATTTTCCTAATTTTCAGAACTATTCTTCACTTAAAAATGTGTCCCTATAGCTAATAAATGTGAATAATAAATTAGACAGATTCATTTCAGCCAAAAATCTATTTTTATCTCACTCCAAAGTTTTCTAAGTACTGAGAAAGTTTTTAATTTAAATTTGACAATATGTTTGTCACACTTTTTAAATTTTAAATACTAGCCACATATTCAATTTCCTAAATTTAATATCAAACAGGGTTAAAAAGGTAAACTCACCGCACTACAGGGTCTATAATATTATTTTAACAATTTTCAGGGGTCTAGCTACACATAACAGAGGAGTTTTTCCTAATTTTTATTAAGTCCAGGGGCTAAAACTGATTTTTAAATGAATTTACATGATTTTCTGAAGTTCCAGGGGCTAGATCAGAAGTTTCCGGGGCTAGCTCTTATTTCCCGAGAACCCCAGGGGGTAGCACGTAAGAATTCCAGTCTTTATAACGCGGGGCTGACGTGGACCGTCCGATTTAAAACAGACGGCTGAGATTATAACGTCGAACCGGTACGCGGCGATTTAAACTCTACCGTGCGATTTAAAATAAACGGCGCACAAGCGGCCACGTCGCTCCGATCGAGCACGGGCGGCGCTGCCGGCGGCGCACGGCGGCGGGAGGCGGCGATCTCGCCAGAGAGTTTCGGATCTTCGTCAATTCTTCCTAAAACTGTGATTTTATGGCATAGATCGGTGGAGGGGAGGCCGGGGATCTCACCTCGGGGCTTTTCTTGAGCTCGAAGGTCCTGGAAGGCGGTCGGCGATGAGGTCCGAGGTGAATTCACGGCGAGGCTCGTCAGCGCTGTGTTTGAACCGCAAACCACCGAGTTTTCTGCACCTGCGAGATTCCCCGAAGGCGGTGGATCAAGACCAGCGAGTTAGATCGGAATTTCCGAGCGTAGATCGGCCAGAATTCGCCGGAGGGGCTCGGGTTCTCACCGGAGTAAAAACGGCGGATCGCGTGGGAAAAACAGAACGAGGCCGGGGTTTTTATAGACGGGGGAGGGTGGCGGGTTGGTTGTGATCGAGTTTGAGTCTTCGGGGTCCGGAAATTGGCTGGGATACGCGAGATTTCCCGGTCGGTTTTGATTCGGGTGAGAGAGTCCGGCCGAGCGCGGGCGCGGGCGCGAGGAGGAAGAAAGGTTGGCGGGCCCCGCATGTCAGTGGGAAGAAGGGGGGGGGCATGCGCGGTTGCGGGCTGGCGCAGGATCAGTGGGCCTGCTGGTGGGTTTCGGCCCACTGGCCGGTTTTTTTCTGTTTTCTTTTTTTCTTTTTTCTATTTCTTTTCTGTTTTGAGTTTAATTTGAATTCCAGTTTGAATTTGAATTTTTGCAACACATGCAACAAAAATTTTTAAACTCCCCTCTGAACAGGATTTTGGGGTGTCACACGGCGCGCGGCGGTGGGGGTGGCGATCTCGCCGGCGCAGCCTCGGTTTTTGCCGCTGTGCGTTAGAACTCGCATCTTTTTGCACAGATCGACCGCGGAGGGGTAGGTGATGCTCACCGAGGGGTTTTCCTGCACTCGGAGGCCCTAGAAGTCAGTCGGCGGCGAGCTTCAACGGCGATGGTCTTCGGTGCACTTCGGGGTGGCAGTTGGGGCGCAAGACACATCGTTTCCTTCACCTGCAGGGCTCCTCAGCGGCGGTGGAACATGATCAGCACGTTAGATCAGGAAATTTGAGCAAGGATCGAAGGAAATCGGAGGTAGAAGCTTCGGTTCTCACCGGAGAGAAAAACGGCTGATCGGGGAGGAAAAAGGGGCGGATTTCGGCGTTTAAATAGATGAGGGAGGGCGGCGGTCTGTTGAGATCATGTTGGGGGCGTCCGGGACCGGAAATCGGGGTTGGGAGCATGGGTTCCGGGGTTGGTTTTGATCGCGCACGGGAAAGAGTCCGGGGTCGGTTGGGCGCGCGGGAGGAGAGGGATGACACGTGGGCCCCGCATGTCAGTGAGAGGGAGAGAGAGGGGGGCACGGGGGTCTTGGGCCGGCAGCAGGTTTCGGCCCACTGGCCATTTTCTTTTTTCCTTTTCCTTTTCTTTTTCTGTTTTGATTTGAATTTGAATTCCAGTTTGAATTTGAATTGCTTCATCACATGCATTACGTCCAAAAAATTTTTAAATTCCCCTCTTTAGCAGGTTTTGGGGTGTTACAGACTGGATCGTTCCTACACATATTTTTGCGCTATGAATGCTGGCGCCTGGTGCAGGTCGCACCTATTTAGTGGATACCATGTATACATGGGTGTTTGGGTGATGCAGGCATGTGGCTCCTACTTCCTTCGGAACTGGAGTTATTAGTCGTCGGATTAGAGTCGTAAACGCTTGCACGTATTGGAGGAGAAGGCCGGGTCCCCTTGTTCAGACGTCAAATAGCGCTCTCGGTGGTCGGACTGCAGCCTCTCCTCCAAAGAAACCAGCCGCGGCGCGGAGCAGAAGTGGCTGGGTGGGTGCGAAGGCGCTGGCCAAGTCGAGGCACTACAGGAAAGAGGTTGTCGGTACCCTCAATATTGGGAACCCCGCGCACAGGGGAAAATCGTCTAAGTACTTCGCCCCCTCCGCAGGGGCGAACTCCTAGGGCGTCCAAGCCGGACCTCCCTTCTCCGCAGGGAGAGCTCCGAAGGCTTCACGTGTCCTGCGGGGCCGGACCTCCCTCTCCTCAGAGGAGAGCTCCAGGCCCGCCACGTGGCCAGCAGAGCCGGACCTCCCTCCTCCATGGGGAGAGCTCCGAAGGCTCCACGTGTCCAGCGGGGCCGGACCTCCCTCTTCTCAGAGGAGAGCTCCGGGCCCGCCATGTGGCCAGCAGAGCCGGACCTACCCCTCCGCTGGGAGAGCTCCGAAGGCTCCACGTGTCTAGTGGGGCCGGACCTCCCTCTCCTCAGAGGAGAGCTCCGGGCCCGCCACGTGGCATCAAAGCAGCGCTGCCTACCCAGCGCGGTAGGCAGCAGGAGTAAAGCCTCACCATACCTTGTTCGTACAAGGTATTCAAGACCCGCGCCTTCCCAAGACACGGTATTGAAGACCCGCGCCTTCCCAAGATGCGGAGACGCGGAGCACGCACCTGCCACGAGGCGTTGCGCCCAGTCACATCACAGTGAAGACATGCACGCAATGACAGAAGTTGTACACCAACAAACGCAGCGACAAGACATCTCTTGCCGCCCCTGCCATCATCAACCACTACCCCTAGCTTGCGGCATGGGTACGGCGGCAGGTCAGAGGCTCGGAAGCCCTTGGCAGAGACAACTACCGGCGTTATTGCAGATACGGTAGATGGCAGAGATCACCCCGGGACCACCTGTCGGGTCCCGGGGCCCACTTTGTAAGCTGCCCGAGCCTTCGACTATAAAAGGCTCGGGTAGGCAACGTTACAAAGGGTTCAAACTCTGTTCGGTTCGGCTCTTTTGGACTCTCACACTCTAGCACTCAGCTCATCCTCAAGCTCAGAACTCTAGTTCTAAGCACCAAGCAATACAGCGAGCACTTCTGCTCACCGTGGACGTAGGGTATTACGCTCCGGCCGCCCAAACCACGTAAAAAACCTTGTGTTCATCTGTTTCCTTCATCCAGAACAGCGAGACTCACGCAGGGGGACTAGCCCCTCAGAAAAAGAACCTCCGTGGGCTGCCCAGTGCAGGCCCGGGAGAAGTATCGACAGCTACACTTCGACATTTGGCGCGCCAGGTAGGGGGCTTTTCCCTCTCGCGACGAGACGTCGCTCACGAAGATGACTAAGCTTCCATCCGCGGAAAGCTCTCCTCGCCCTCGTTCCAAGCGAACGATGACTAGCGAGGCCTACGTCTCGACGCACTCAGGGAGGAGTATGTCGGGACAAGCTGGAAGCCAGCAGCCGACTCCGGCAACGTGGACTCCAGCAAGCCCAAGATCTGCTGCAGCGCCAAGTGTCTCCCATGGGGGCGCACTAGATGCAGCACGAGTGCTTCTATGCAATCCACCTACTGGGTACGCGCCTCAGGCAGCGACCCAGCAGTGGATTCACGAGGTAGACCGTCTCGTCGTCGCCGCCGCCAACCCTCAGCTACGGCGGGGAGGACGCCCCAGTCAACTGGATGTGTCGCTGTCGCGCACGCCAACGGTTGACGGGCAGACAGCAGACTCCCGCTCCACCAGGCTCCCATCGGCGGACCTGAGGTCAGAGTTGGAGCGACGTCACCTGGGCAAAGATACCTACGTGGCCATCGAGCGATGACGAGAAAGGCGTCGCAACCATGACGCCGGCGACAGCATGTCGACCGCCTCGACCCAGCCTAGGCCGCAGACGTTCGGTACGCGATCTCGGCCCCAGGCATACGCCACGCAGCATATGCCTCAGCCATATGCCCTGCAAATGGCGCCCCTGGTTTATGGCACACCTTTGCCCATGTCAGGGTACATCGTGCCAACAGCGGACCAAGCGCTCGCGGCACCAACACCTGCAGCAACAGGAGCAGGGTGTGCAGCTTTGGCGCCACACCTTCGCTTCACGAAGTGGCCGCGCAAGTTCCGGCCGCACCTGCCAGAGAAGTACGATGGCAGCGTCAACCCGGCGGAGTTCCTCCAGATCTACTCCACCGCCATCCTTGCTGCAGGAGGGGATGAGGCCGTCATGGCCAACTACTTCCCCGTCGCCTTGACCGGCCCAACACGGTCTTGGCTCATGAACCTCCCCCAGGGTTCCATAACCTCCTGGGGAGAGCTTTGCCGACAGTACACCGCCAACTTCGGCAGCTCCTACACCCGTCCTGGCACGGAGCTTGACCTCCACGCCATCCAACAACAGCCTGCAGAGTCGCTGCGCTCTTTCATCCAGTGGTTCTCCCAGGTACGGAACACCATCCCCCATATCCAGAATGCTTCTGTGGTGGTGGCGTTCCGGCAGGGTGTAAGAGACAAGAAGATGCTCGAGAAGCTCGCCACCAGAGAGGTGCGCGACGTCTCTGAGCTCTTCAGCCTGGCGGATAAGTGCGCCAGAGCGGCGGAAGGGCGCAACTGGCACTCACAGCCAGCCTCCGAAGCCCGAGGACAGCCCGGACCAAGCGCTGCTCCCCATGGGAGCGACAAGAAGGTCAAGAAGGCTGGTGGCGAGATCATGCTGCCGACAGGAGCTCCCGTTGCTGCAGCTACAGCACCCACCAGAGCTCGGGGGCCGCGCCCCGACAAGAGGCTGCGACAGTCACCAGCCCCTGGCGGTGACCACAGCGAGCTGTGCCCTGTGCACAACACCTGCGGCCATACTGCTGCTGAGTGCTGGGAGATCCAGAAGCTCGCGGAACGTTTCCGCAAGGGGAAGAAACCGCGCGCGGATGCCCCTCCCATCCGTCAGAGGGAGGGCAAGCAGAAGGTCGACCCCGGAGACAACGTCGACCAGCAGATGGGGTTCCAGGAGCCCCAGCACGCTCTGAAGACAGTCCACCACCGCGAGGGCTCCACCTCCAGCGATGACGAGCGCCAGAAGGCGCCCCACGTCATCTACGAAGGGTCCTCGGACCCCTCGTCCCGGAGCGCAGTCAAGACTCTGCGTCGAGCTGTGGCGTCGGTGGCCCCTACCCCGTGTGCAACACCGCACCTCAAGTGGGTAGGGACCCCCATCACCTTCTGAAAGCATCTAGGCCCCCGTGAGATATGGTTTCGGTGATTAATGACAACCGTTCGTTATTACTAATGAGTTTGTGGATGCGAGATTTCACATATATCACATCAACCGTTAATGAACTATCTATTCACACCATCTACTGCTCATTGGATACAAATGGAGACCCCTCAACGATCTATTCTAAGGGGTCATTCGATATGAAGAACTCATACAAACAAATCTATTCTATCAAAATTGGCAACACAAGAAGCTTACACTTTACCGTAATATCATTTCAAACAAGTGTCAAAGAGGTCACTCAAGAAGATTCCAAAAGATCAACTCAAAACAACTCGAAGCAAACAAGTTGCAAGCACCGGATCATCCGATGTCTTGCAAAATGACTACATCGGTCGAGTTTGAGTTGGCAGAAGAAGAAGACCTCAGAGCCCAGTACACACCGGATCATCCGATGTGAAGGAAGTGGCACATCGGTTGATTTTAACAGAAGGATAATGTCTGAACCAATTCTGAAGATCAACTCACCGGATCATCCGATGACGAAGTAAGTGTTCGTCGGTCAATTTCAACCGAGACTTTACTTCTAAACCAATTCTGAAGATCAATTCACCGAATCATCCGATGATAGTTGAAGTGACATCGGTCGATTAAAAGATCCAACGGGTATATCCAACGGTCACATCTGACACATGACATCAGCTAATTTGGAATTCGACCGATGATCATATAAAGGGGTACATCGGAGGATCCGATGTTCACTGAAAAAGTCTGCCTACTTTTCCAACGGCTATCTCGTGTAGGCTGGCTATAAATACCCCTCCAACCGGTCATTTCGATAAGTCTTAATCACCAGAGCCTCACTACACATTCTCAAGCATTCAAGACCAAGAGCTACCACTTCCACACTTCAAAACCTCTTGTACTCCAACTATAGGTTATATCTAGCTAGAGAGAAGCTTGTGTGCGTCCATTCTTGGTGATTGGAATCTCTAGGCTAGTGAGAGAGAGTGTCTTGGTGACTTCTCTCACCTTGTAAACGTTGGAGGAAGAAGAGATCACTCCGGAGCTTACCAAGGTGTTTGTGGAAGCCCAGAGGATCACCGTTGTACAAGGCTTGAGCTCCACCTTGCCGGAGAAGGCGAACGGAGAAAGACAGTGGATTCCCTCGTCTTGGTGACTTGGGAGTGGCTATACCCTTTGGTGGGTGCCACAACGTGGACGTAGGAAGATTTTTGTGATCTTACCGAACCACGGGAAAAATCGCCGTGTCTCCGAGTCTCCGCGGGAGTTTGCATTTCTCTCCTCACCCCTTACTATTACGCTTTTACTATTCCGCACTTAACTCTCTTGCTTGCGTAGTTAGTTTGCATAGGGAATTGGGCTTCAACCATTAAAGTTTTAAATTGCTCTAAAATTTTAAAAAGCCCAATTCACCCCCCCTCTTGGGCGTTTCAATCCTTACAATTGGTATCAGAGCTTGGTTGCTCATTGGATCATTCTAGCTTCACCGCTAGAGAGCAAACATGGCCAAGAATGGGGGTTCGGTTCCTACCTTCGAGGGCAAGAATTTTGCTTATTGCAAAGCACGCATGCGCGCTTACCTTGAGGCAATAGCTCCCGAAGTGTGGGAAGCGACCCATGCGGGGTTTGGAAATCTTGACTATGTTGGAGACCAATTAAAATGGGATGCTAAGGCTAGAAATGCCATATATGAATGCATTAGTCAAGATGTTTTTGCTAGGATTGCTAGCAAGGAAAAAGCATGTGAAATTTGGGCATGTCTAGTTGAAATACATGAGGGCTCATCTCGTGTCAAAGAACTCAAATATCACATGCTTAAATCAAAATATGATGAATTTAAGATGTTTCCTCATGAAAACGTTAATCAAATGTTTTCTCGTTTAAATGTGCTCATTGAGGAAATTAACGCACTTGATATTGCTTCTCTTGGCAAGGGACTTATAAATCGCAAGATCCTCATGCTTCTACCCAAGCCCAAGTACAACATTATCAATTCAATGCTCCAAAAAGAGTCACTAGACAACATTGAAGTTTCAGAGCTCATTGGAGAAATCCATGCTCATGAGATGAGCGTACTTGGAATGATGGAGGAGTCATCATCAAAAACCATTGCTCTCAAGGCTTCAACCAAGAAGACAACTCCCAAGAAGAAGAAAGTGGTTGAGCCTAGCTCAAGTGAAGAAGAGCAAGAAACAAGCGAAGATGATGATGATGAGCTTGCTTTGATGATGAGAAAATTCTCACGCCTCAACTCCAAGATTGCAAAGAAGGGATACTCTTTTGATCCCAAAAAGAAAGCCTTCTTGCCAAGAAAAGATGAAAACAAGACGTGCTACAATTGTGGTGATCTAGGCCACATATCATATGACTGTCCAAGACCGGACAAAAGAAAGGAAATTGGCAAGCATCACAAGCTAGAAGAAAGTGATGATGAAGAGGAGATCAAGCCCAAGCGCTCCTTTGGAAAGAAGAAATTTGACAAAGGCAAGAAAACCAAGCTCTTTCCAAAGAAAAGAAGAGGGCCTCAAAAGGTCTTCATGTGTGAAGCAAATGAGTGGATCACGGATGAAGAGTCAAGCGACGAAGATAGTGAAGATGAAGAAAACTTGGCGGGCCTCGCCATCGTCAACAAGGATGACTCACCTCTTCGTCCACCTCCTATGTGCCTAATGGCAAAAGGTAACTCAAAGGTATGTGAAGACTCTAGCGATGATGATGAGGAGCTTTCACCCGATGAATTAGCATCTATGATTAATGAATATCATGCCATGATAAAAAGGGAAAAGGCTAAGGTTAAGGCTCTTGAGCTAGCTCGTGCTAAGCTTGAAAGTGCTAACCTCGATTTGCATGACAAGTATGTAACCATACTTAAAGAGCATGACACGCTCAAATCAAATGTCAAACAAATCGAGGATGAAAATGCTACAATCAAGCTTAAGTATCATGAGCTTGACTTAGCTAACTTAGCACTCTTGGCAAAGCACAATGAGTTGGTTCAAGAACATGAAGTGCTTAACCGTGCTTATGAAGCTATTGAACTTAAATTGAAAAATACAAAGAAAGAAACCCTTGATGGCAAAATATCATCTAATTCACATGCCACTAATGTTTTGGATAAGTCTTTGCCTTTGAAAGCAAGCCCTAGGGAGAAGGAGCTAATGGACGAAATTGAAAGTCTTCGCACTAGTGTGGCAAGACTCTCTAAGGGGGAGGACAAGCACAAGGAAATCCTCTACCAACAAGCGAAAAGCTTCAACAAGAGAGGACTTGGATCCTTCCCGGTACCCAACAAAGGAAAGGTGCCCTCACCGGAGCTTAGGACAAGCTTCATCAAGGAAGTTGGGTCATATTGCCAACATTGTGAGGTCACCGGACATCACACGAGGGAGTGTCCTCTTCCCAACCGTCCTTCTCCCAAATTGCCTCCTAACTACAAATCTACGTTCAATGATTATCACTATCTATTGAGCAAAGTAGGTGGAAAAGTGAAGGCAAGGTTCATCGGCAAAGACATCAAGGGCATGAAGGGGAAGCTCCCCAAGCAACTTTGGTTCCAAAAACACTTGTATCACACATACAAGGACCTAAGTTGGCTTGGGTTCCTAAACTAAAAAACTAACTTCATGTGTGTAGGTGAACTACAAAGCCGGAGGAAAGCATTGGGTACTCGATAGTGGGTGCACTCAACATATGACCGGCAATGACGGTATGTTCACCTCCATAGAAAACCCCGGCAATCATGAACAAGTCACCTTTGGTGATAACTCAAAGGGGAAGGTAATTGGTTTGGGTAAAATTGCTATTTCTCATGATTTGTCTATCTCTAACGTGCTTTACGTTAAGTCCCTTAGTTTCAATTTACTTTCCATTGCACAATTATGTGATCTTGGACTAACGTGCACATTTGACAAGAATGGTGTTGTGGTGACTAGTGAATTAAGCAAAGAATTAATATTCAAAGGTTTTCGGCATGGACATCTTTACTTGGTGGACTTCTCTAACAAGGATGCTAGCTTGACCACTTGTCTTTTCACCAAGACTAGTTTGGGATGGCTATGGCATCGGCGCATTGCTCACATTGGGATGAGCAAGCTCAAGAAGTCATTCAAGCTTGGGATGGTGACCGGCGTGAAGGATGTCACATTTGAGAAGAACAAGCTTTGTAGCGCATGTCAAGTCGGGAAGCAAGTTGCCTCACACCATCCGTTGAAGACAATGGTGTCAACCTCCAAGCCACTTGAACTACTTCACATGGACCTCTTCGGACCGTCCACGTATCAAAGCCTTGGCGGTAACCTCTATTGTCTTGTTACTGTTGATGACTACTCTCGCTATGCTTGGACATTGTTCCTAGGCGACAAGGGTGAAACTCCGGAAATCTTCAAGACCTTCGCTAAACGAGCTCAAAGGGAATTTCAACTTCCCATCATCAAGGTCCGGAGTGACAACGGCACCGAGTTCAAGAACTACAACATTGGGGAGTGGTGTGATCGTGAAGGCGTGAAGCACGAGTTTTCGGCCACATACACCCCTCAACAAAATGGTGTCGTTGAAAGGAAGAACAAGACTCTCATCACCCTTGCAAGAGCAATGCTTGATAACTATGGCACGTCGGAGAAGTTTTGGGCCGAAGCAATCAACACGGCGTGCCATGCCGCAAATAGGGTCTATCTTCATCGACTACTTCAAAAGACCCCATATGAGCTTCTCATTGGGAGAAAGCCCAACATCTCCTACTTCCGAGTCTTCGGGTGCAAGTGCTACATCTACCGCAAGAGAAGGCTCGGTAAGTTTGAAAGAAGGTGTGATGTTGGTATCTTTCTTGGTTATGCGTCAAACTCAAAAGCATATCGAGTATTCAACCAAACCTCCAGGTTAGTTGAAGAAAGTTGTGATGTTGAGTTTGATGAGACTAATGGCTCCCAAGAGGAGAGTTTTGGTCATGATGATATAGATGATGAGCCTCTACGAGAAGCTATGAAGAACATGACCATAGGAGACATCAAGCCCGAAGTTGAGGAGAGCCATGATCAAGGGGGAGCCTCAAGTTCCAACATCAACACCTCCATGGCGCCTCAAATTGATGAAGAAGAAGAGAAAAATGATCCATTGCCAATGCAAGATTCACATGCCACACAACACCAAGAAGAAGAAGAAGTCCAAGGTCAAGTCCAACCACAAGACGAGCAAGATGCCTCACCACCACCAAGTGCCTCACAACCTCTTATGAGGCATGGGCGCATCTCCAAGGCACATCCGATGGATCAAATCATCGGAAGTCCGTCACGGGGAGTAAGTACTCGTTCTCGCCATGTTGCTTCATTTTGTGAGCACTACTCCTTTGTTTCGTGTGTAGAACCCACAAATATTGAGGAAGCACTCCAAGATCCCAATTGGGTGATGGCTATGCAAGAAGAACTCAACAACTTCACCCGCAATAAAGTTTGGGTATTGGAGGAGCGACCTAAGGACAAGAACGTCATCGGAACGAAGTGGGTGTACCGCAACAAACAAGACGAGAATGGCGTGGTGGTCCGCAACAAGGCAAGGCTTGTGGCCAAGGGTTTTTCACAAGTTGAAGGACTAGATTTTGGAGAGACATTTGCCCCGGTCGCACGGTTAGAAGCTATTCGCATACTCCTTTCTTTTGCTTCACATCACAATATTATGCTTTACCAAATGGATGTGAAAAGTGCCTTCCTAAATGGTTATATTAACGAGCTTGTTTTCGTTGAGCAACCTCTCGGGTTTGAAGATCCGAGGAATCCCAACCATGTGTATAGGTTACACAAGGCGCTCTACGGGCTCAAGCAAGCACCTAGGGCATGGTATGAACGTCTAAGGGATTTCCTAGTCATGCAAGGATTCAAGATCGGGAGGGTTGATACCACACTTTTCACCAAAGACATCAACGGGGATTTATTTCTTTGTCAAATTTACGTTGATGACATTATTTTTGGCTCAACTAACAAATCTCTTAGCCTTGAGTTTGGCACCATGATGTCTAGGGAGTTCGAGATGTCAATGATTGGAGAGCTCAATTTCTTCCTAGGATTTCAAATCAAGCAACTTCAAGAAGGGACTTTCATCTACCAAGAGAAGTATACCAAAGACCTCTTGAAGAAGTTTGAAATGAAAGATTGTAGCTCAAGAAGTACTCCAATGGCGACAAATTGTCATCTCGACGCGGACATGGACGGTAAACCTATTGATCAATCTCATTACCGTTCCATGATTGGTTCATTGTTATATCTTACCGCATCTAGGCCCGATATCATGTTTAGTGTGTGCTTGTGCGCTCGCTTTCAAGCGGCACCTAAAGAATCGCATCGTAAGGCGGTCTTTAGGATACTTAGGTATCTCAAGCATACCCCAAGTGTAGGTTTGTGGTACCCCAAGAACGCTAGTTTACATCTCTTGGGTTACTCGGATTCGGACTTTGCCGGATGCCGTGTGGATCGCAAGAGTACCTCCGGTGGGTGCCACTTACTTGGACGTTCCCTAGTATCTTGGTCGAGCAAAAAGCAAAACTCCGTGGCTTTGTCCACCGCGGAGGCAGAGTATATAGCGGTCGGTGCATGTTGTGCCCAAATTCTATATATGAAGCAAACCCTTTTGGACTTTGGAATTAAATTTGATTGTGTGCCTCTCCTTTGTGACAATGAAAGTGCGGTTAAGATAGCTAGAAACCCCGTTCAACACTCCCGCACTAAGCACATAGATATTCGCCATCACTTCTTACGGGACCATGAGGCTAAAGGAGACATCTCTTTGCAAGGTGTTAGGTCTGAAGAACAATTGGCGGATATCTTCACTAAACCACTTGATGAGAAAACTTTTTCTAGACATAGAAGTGAATTAAATGTGCTAGATGCATCTAACGTCATGTAAGTTGCCATGTTCATGTAAGGTTGCATATCAAATAGGTCTTGTCTAACTCCCAAAGGATAGGGGCAAGCTAGAAATAGTCTTCCCTGAGGAAGCCTTTGGCAGGTTTAAACTTGGCAAGATAGATTTACATTACGCCTTGCATGATTCCTGCCATATAGACTTGCACTCATTCAATATCTTGCATCATTTTGGTTGGCATTGCATACGGTAGATTGTCACAAAGGGGAACCCACATCATGAGAAGGAGACTTGTTCAAAATGCAATATCTCAACTCATATGATGTGGATAGAGCAAAATTCTAAAGGTACATGCTTTAAAGAGATAGAAGTTTTCCACACTCTTGCTCACAAAGCATGGGCCTTACATTTTCATGGTTTCCCTCCTAACCTTGTGTGTTCTCTTTGCTTAAGGGCTTAGCCAATATGTGGCACTATATTTGAAGCCTTCTATTAGAGGTTAGGAGTTGCCCAAAAAGTCCTAGGACCCATCCTTATCTTTGTGTGTTTAAGT
The DNA here is from genome assembly GCA_030760725.1 of Neostapfia colusana. Taxonomy (NCBI): domain Eukaryota; kingdom Viridiplantae; phylum Streptophyta; class Magnoliopsida; order Poales; family Poaceae; genus Neostapfia; species Neostapfia colusana. The sequence goes on from JASWHV010000311.1 coordinate 52,294, forward strand.
CCAAGGACACATATGGGCAGTCTTAGGTTTTCTGTAGTCATCGGATTATCCGATGCTAGGGCCAGCAGATCATCGGATCAATTGGTGCTTCAGTTCAGTACTCAGATCAAGTCAGATGTCACAAATCAACCGATGAGTTCATTTCAGAAGACACCGGAGCATCCGGTGTTCAGTTTTCTGGTGCCCTGCAGAAATCGACCGATGATCGACACCTCAACATCGGATCATCCGGTGTTCAAAGAGAGTTTTTGGAACAACTCTCTGTTGAACTCGACCGATGCATCCTCCGATGATCATCGGTCCATCCGGTGTTTTATGCGCGGCTAGGGTTTGCCCGTACAGTTTAAATAGCGGATCGCCGACCTCCGCCGTTTTTCTTTCTTTCTTCTTGACCTCCGCCGCCGCCCGACGCCCTCGCCACCTTCCTCACGCGCCCCAGCCGCCGCCGCCGCCTCCAGGCTCCGCCGCCGCCCCCAGGCGCCGCCGCCGCCACCAGCTCTCCCCGCGCGCACCACCTCCCAGCCGCGCGCCGCCTCCCAGCTGCCGCGCCGCCTCCAAACCGCAGCCTCTCAGCCGCCGCCGCCGCCTCCCAGCAGCCGCCGCCGCCGCCTCTCCCACGCACGCCACCTCCAGTCGCCGCCAACGCCTCCCAGGCATCGCCGCCACCGCCTCTCCCGAGAGCGCCGCCACCGTTCCACCGCGCCTCCACAATTCCCTCCTCCGCCGCGTCTCCCTCGCCGAGCTTTGCCGCTGAGATGGGTCGCGATCGCAAAGGAAAAGGGAAGGCTATTGAGGAACCCGCCGCGAAAAAGCGCAAGATGTCCAAGGACGCGCGTCGTGAGGAGTTGGCCGCTCGCGCCGCCGAGGAGCGTGAGCGCGGCCATCGCGGTTCCTTACGGATCCGCGAGTCCCGACAGAGGCAGGAGCAGCCTCCGATCCAGCCGGTGCCTCCCGAGGGCTCCGATGAGGAAGAGACCGAGGTGCCGCCCCTGATCCGCCGGCGCACCCCGAGGACTCGTGGGGGTGGACAGACTCCTACAGCGAGTTGGCGCCCCTCTGCGGCTGACCGCGCCGAGGACAGAGAGGCCGAAAGGGCCATCCACCTGATGGACACAGCAGTCCGAGTTGCCGAAGAGGTCAGACTCACTGACTACAGGAAGATGAAGGCAAGGCAACTAAAGAAGCTCAGATGGTCAGCGTTGATCGAGGAGTGGTTCCCACGGCCTAGGGACGCTCGAGTGGACTCCCGCTTCTGGACCCTGACACAGGCGTCCCTGTACGAGACTTACAGGCGTCGGGGTCACAAGCTATTCCAGCATAACTGCATTGACTGGGATCAGCTTGCAGTGGCAGCAGGACACGGGATCAGGCCACTTTTTGAGAGATACAGAGGCCTTGTGGACCTACTCTCGCACCAGAGGAGTGCCTACGTCGAGGAGTGGGTCAGAGTGTTCTACGCGACACTCTACGTCTCTGAGGGCCGTCGCTCGATTCACTTCATGTTCATGGGGCGGATCCACGACGTATCTCGAGACCTGTTGGGCAGACTGCTTGGTGTGGAGCTCTCTACTACGTGCCTGCACCAGATAGTCTACGGAGACGCAGACCCACCGAGGAGACCACTGACTGGAGGAGTGGCACCGCCTTTTGAGGAGATCAGAGGTCTGTTCACTCAGCCGTTCACTCCAGACCAGCCGAGGGTGCCAGCGCTTCTCACCCCAGCAGCTCGGACAGTTCACCACGTCCTCAGGCGTACCCTGCTACCGAGGTCCGGCTACTTGGAGGGTTTCACGAGCCTTCAGCAGACCATCCTGTTCTATGTGATGAACGGGATGGAGTTCGACATAGTAGATATTCTGATCTGCGAGATGGAGGACGTGATCACCGACGGAGTTGGGATGCTACGACAGCTGGTCTTCGGTCACTGGATCTGTCACCTTCTTCACCAGCTGGTTCCAGAGGACACTCCAGGAGTCTCTCAGCTGACGGAGATGCACGTGACCCGGTTCAGCCACTACCGAGTCCCCACTCCGGGAGACCGCCGCCTTGGCCGCCCCGTCGAGCGTGAGGTTCGAGCCAGACTGTCAGAGGAGGACTGGGCAGAGCTGACTCAGGAGGACGCATAGCTGGCACAGGTAGAGGCTCAGGGAGGAGACCTACAGCACGTATGGTCGGACAGCGACACCAGCGACAGTGTCGAGGAGTACTTCCCTCCTGCTCCTCCCTCACCGAGGCAGCACGACGCAGAGGCAGGAGGCTCAGCAGCTCCACCACCTACACCTCCTCCAGTGTCAGAGGCTCAGGTGACTCAGCCGTCAGAGCTCACTGCTATACTTCAGCAGATGGCTCAGCAGCAGGAGCAGCAAGCAGCTCGACAGGAGCAGCTTCAGAGGCAGCAGCAGGAGATGTAGCTGGAGATCGCCCGTCAGAGGCGAGAGGACACCGACAGGTTCACCAACCTTGTCGACCAGATGACGCGACGCACTCTGGACCAGCAGTAGCAGACTCAGCAGATGCTGTTGGGCATCCTGGGGTTGGTCACCAACCTCTACCAGCAGACAGGAGTCGCTCTTCCACCTCAGCACTCAGGACTCGGTCAGGTTCCAGGTGTACCGCCACTGGCACCAGCTCCAGTACTGCCGCCGACGCCGTTCCAGTCCTCACCCCTTCCGGCAGTACCTCCTCCACCGGCGCCAGCAGTCTCAGCGGATCCACCAGCCGCTCCAGCTCCAGCTCCAGCTCCCCCCGCTCCAGCTCCAGCTCCAGCTCCCCCCGCTCCAGCTCCAGCACCAGCGACCTCCACCTCCAGCAGCCCCGGCGACAGCACCGTCGACGCCGACCGCTTCACCATCGCCAGGAGCGCGCCTGAGTCGTAGTCACTCGACTTTCCTTTTTGGTGTCTTGATGCCAAAGGGGGAGAAGAGTTAGAGTCAGAGGGAGGGTTAGCTCCGTTCTAGGGGGAGTGTCTATCCTTTTGCTACTATATTTGAGATTGTCCATCCTTTTGCTACTTTATTTAAGATTGCCTGTCATTATTATTTGCTATTATTATACTCCGGGTGCTCCTCTGTGCTCTTACGTTTCATTGATTATTATTTGAGCCTTCGAGCCACTTGTGTTGCAATTTGTACCTGTTATATTTCTTTTTGAGCATTGCGTTTTAATTCCATTAATTCTATGCTCTACTCGTTGTGTTGTCATCAATCACCAAAAAGGGGGAGATTGAAAGCATCTAGGCCCCCGTGAGATATGGTTTTGGTGATTAATGACAACCGTTCGTTATTACTAATGAGTTTGTGGATGCGAGGTTTCACATATATCACATCAACCGTTAATGAACTATCTATTCACACCATCTACTGCTCATTGGATACAAATGGAGACCCCTCAACGATCTATTCTAAGGGGTCATTCGATATGAAGAACTCATACAAACAAATCTATTCTATCAAAATTGGCAACACAAGAAGCTTACACTTTACCGTAATATCATTTCAAACAAGTGTCAAAGAGGTCACTCAAGAAGATTCCAAAAGATCAACTCAAAACAACTCGAAGCAAACAAGTTGCAAGCACCGGATCATCCGATGTCTTGCAAAATGACTACATCGGTCGAGTTTGAGTTGGCAGAAGAAGAAGACCTCAGAGCCCAGTACATACCGGATCATCCGATGTGAAGGAAGTGGCACATCGGTTGATTTTAACAGAAGGATAATGTTTGAACCAATTCTGAAGATCAACTCACCGGATCATCCGATGACTAAGTAAGTGTTCGTCGGTCAATTTCAACCGAGACTTTACTTCTAAACCAATTCTGAAGATCAATTCACCGGATCATCCGATGATAGTTGAAGTGACATCGGTCGATTAAAAGATCCAACGGGTATATCCAACGGTCACATCTGACACATGACATCAGCTAATTTGGAATTCGACCGATGATCATATAAAGGGGTACATCGGAGGATCCGATGTTCACTGAAAAAGTCTGCCTACTTTTCCAACGGCTATCTCGTGTAGGCTGGCTATAAATACCCCTCCAACCGGTCATTTCGATAAGTCTTGATCACCAGAGCCTCACTACACATTCTCAAGCATTCAAGACCAAGAGCTACCACTTCCACACTTCAAAACCTCTTGTACTCCAACTATAGGTTATATCTAGCTAGAGAGAAGCTTGTGTGCGTCCATTCTTGGTGATTGGAATCTCTAGGCTAGTGAGAGAGAGTGTCTTGGTGACTTCTCTCACCTTGTAAACGTTGGAGGAAGAAGAGATCACTCCGGAGCTTACCAAGGTGTTTGTGGAAGCCCGGAGGATCACCGTTGTACAAGGCTTGAGCTCCACCTTGTCGGAGAAGGCGAACGGAGAAAGATAGTGGATTCCCTCGTCTTGGTGACTTGGGAGTGGCTATACCCTTTGGTGGGTGCCACAACGTGGACGTAGGAAGATTTTTGTGATCTTACCGAACCACGGGAAAAATCGCCGTGTCTCCGAGTCTCCGCGGGAGTTTGCATTTCTCTCCTCACCCCTTACTATTACGCTTTTACTATTCCACGCTTAACCCTCTTGCTTGCGTAGTTAGTTTGCATAGGGAATTGGGCTTCAACCATTAAAGTTTTAAATTGCTCTAAAATTTTAAAAAGCCCAATTCACCCCCCCCTCTTGGGCGTTTCGATCCTTACACCTTCGACGCCACTGACTGCCCCAAGAACATGGCTGGGGCCGGGCAGCTACCACTCTTGGTAGCTCCCACCATCGCCAATGTGAAGATGTACCACGTCCTGGTGGATGGTGGGGCCGGCCTCAACCTCATCAGTCATGCAGCCTTCCAGAAGCTGCAGATCCCGATGGCCAAGCTCGCCCCCTCGAGCCCGTTCTTAGGGGTAGGGCCGGGACAAGTCGTCCCGTATGGCAACATCAGCCTACCGGTGACCTTCTGGGCACCGGACAACTACCGAACAAAGTACATTCTGTTCGACGTGGCGGAGGTCGACCTCCCCTTTAACGCCATCATCGGCAGGCCAGCCATGTACTGGTTCATTGCGGTAGCCCACTACGGCTACCTCGTCTTGAAGATGCCTACACCAACAGGCATCCTCAAGATCTGTGGAGACCGCACTGCTGCAGTGTCAGCCTTGGAGAAGCTCCAAGCACTTGCAGCAGCCCGAGCACAAGCCCCTGGCGGTGCAGAACCGGGCCAGCTCCACCCGAGTGCACGCCACCGTGCCTCGACTCCACCTCCCGGGGGCTGCCCTGGCCCTGTCAACCTCCTGTCAGCCTGAGCCAATGGAGGAAGACATCCCGGGTCCCCCAGGGAGAACCCCCTCAGGACCAGCTCCTGCGTGAAGACATCGACCTCGTCGACGAGGCTCGATTACAAGAAACGCTCCGCAACACACGATACTGACAGGCGCTCCGGCGCTACCACCACAGGACCGTGCGTGTCCGGGAGCTCAAAGAAGGCGACCTGGTGCTGCGGCGCATACTTTCTCGCGAAGGGTCCAACAAACTCTCCCCCAGCTGAGAAGGTCCCTTCCGAGTCACGAAAGTTTGCTGCCCCGGGTGTGTATGCCATTCCACTGAGGATGGGGATCCGCTCCCGAACCCTTGAAACATAGAATATCTCCGTAAGTTCTATCCCTAGAGCATTGGTAGCATAGGTCTTTTTCTTTCTGTAATAGATCCCATAGAGTCCAGGAACAGCGCCCGGAGCAACTAAGCCCCAGGGGACGGTCCAGGACTACATCCAGCTTGGCCTGGTTCTGACCCTAAGCGCGTAGGATCTTGCTTCTCCCCATAATGGGGTGGTCGTTGCCTCCATGTTTAGCCTGCCTTCCTCCTATGGGCATTAATATAGAAAGAATCATGTTCTACCGTGCTCTTACTTATTTGTTTATTTAAATTACACATTAATTTTTATGATCACTTTCACATCAACCCAGTGTATGCTCATCGTACACTTAGCTCTCTCTCTTCCCACTCTCATGCCTAGTCGGCATTTGCTACCCTACCAAAAACGGTCGCGCTTGAGGTACCTACCGATGGCCAGGGGGCCTCTCGGGCCTCCCCCAGTCAGGTGCTGCACGCCAGTTGGTCACCTCCAGGAAAAACCTGTGTTGTGCATGGGGGGTCCAGGGTGCGTAGCCTACTTTGCCTGGTTCTGACCCAAAGCGTGCGCACCCTTCCCTTCGGAGGTCCAGGGGAGTACAGCCTGCTTCGCCTGGTTTCGTACTGAAAGCCTGTGCACTCTGCCTCCCCAGCGTTACGGTCCAGTACTAGGGGCCGGACGGTCGTACCCTGACCTCGGAGGGAGTCGGGACCCCAGCGCCGGGCGCACTGAATTGCCCAAGCCCCGTATACCGGACCAAGACCGTAAGCCAAATAAGACTAAGAGACAGGGAAGGAAGAGCTCCCGAGGAGAATTATGGTTCCCCTACTTGTGTGCAGGACCTCATGGTCTTAGCTCACCTGCTGGAATATGGTAGGTGTGCCCAAACAATTGGCCACACCTACCAGGGGGCCACTATAGGGACCGCGCAAAAAAGGAGTGGAGCTCCCGACTACTCCAACTCAAGACCGCAGGAGCTGGACCCCGCCCCCTCAGCAGAGGCGGGCTCCGAAGGCCCCACGTGTCCGGCGGGGCCGGAGCTCCCCTCTCCTCAGAGGATAGCCCTGGGCCCGCCACGTGGCCGGCAGAGTCGGACCTTGCCCCCTCCGTAGGGGCGAGCTCCGAAGGCTCCACGTGTCCAGCGAGGCCGGACCTCCCTCTCCTCATAGGAGAGCTCCGGGCCCACCACGTGGCCAGCAGAGCTGGACCTCCCCCTTCCTCACGGGGCGAGCTCCGAAGACCCCTTAGGTCCTTAAGTCAGCAAGGACCTAAGGTAGGTGTCTGTGCAAAGCTTCAAGATCGGTAAAAGACCTCCCAAAGCCCTTGCGGAGCTAAGGGCTCGGGCAGGCCTAGCCAAGAAGAGGCCAAAAGCACAAGACACACAAATGCAAAAGTCCATTCATTCATTGAAAGCTCCATGAGCTGGACTACAGACTCAACAAAAACAAAAAGATACAAGACCTTCAGCTACAAGGGCGGACTCCTAGGAGTCCCTGGACTCCCGCTGGAACCTAGAGGCAACAAGGGCGGATATGTCTCCGACTCCGACCCTGGCGACTTTGTGACGCCCTCAATTTTGTGGAAAACCACAGAACCGAGAACTGATGCATATGTGTGCCCAGGATGTTCATCACACATATACACATCATCCACAAACTGAATTTCATAATATATATACGACCACGAATAACAGAGTTTATATGTCTCATGAGTCTTGGACTCGTTCTCACAGCGGAAATCTTAATCTAACAGCGGAAGTCTTTATTCTAATGCGGAAGCAATCTAAGCAACAGCAGCGGCTCCATCTTCTACTCCATTCTCCCACAGGCAAGGTTGAGGACAGATTACACGCCTAATGCTTCATCTGGTCTTCATAGTAATCTTCTCCTGTTGCTGATGATGAAATAATAATGCAAGTTTGAGTACAATGATGTACTCAGCAAGTGCGGGAAAATATGCTATGTAGCTCACAACAAGCTAGGTATAAAAAGGCTCATTGCAGAAAGCAAAGTTATTTATCAAAACCATGATAAAACAGCAACTTATCTTTAAGCGAATGTAATCCCGATATGTATTAAAATACCAATCATACCTCCATTATATTCATTACCTTCCATGTCCCAACCATACATTAATCAACCTCATTCTTGCTCACGGATACCTCCTCGTATTCGCTACCATCTCACGAATACCATCTCGTATTCGCTACCATTTCATCTCATAAACAATTTCGTCTCACACCGAGACCAATCTCGTTGCCGTGACTCAACAGTCATGCAACCTATCTTATCACCCGGACTCAACAGTCCCGAAAACAAAACCAAAACCAAACCATCCAAAACCATAACCAATAACCATAGCCAATAACCATAGCCAATGACCATCGCAACTAATCATGGAAGTTGGCCAGGCGCTCGTGACCGTAAGCTCGGCTATCATGATAGTTTTAGACTCTGCAGAGTTTGCACCTCTTTACCCACAAGTTTGTTATTTCGTCACCCGTCGGCGACTGCAGAACCTCCATTATACCAGTACACAACCGTCGGTGTATGGCCAAGAGATCACAAAATAGCCTTTACAAAGGGGTTACTAGATGTATGGACTCACTAAGGTTTCACCAGCAGGCCAGAATCCCCAAGTCTCCCACCCACGGGCCCCCTCTTGTGCCATGCAGTTCCCAGGGCAGTCCTCACTCGACTCCCATTCCCCGCGCCTTCCACGGTCCATAACAATCTAGCAACTTACCTAATTAGTCAGCTAAGCCACACCCATACTTGGCCTTGTGGTGGCACTGTTATCCTGGCATGTGCTCGCATGAACCGGTCCTTAGATCTACGGCAAGTAAACCACCATCTCTTTCTACCTCATTCACAAACCCAGGCTTGCCAAGATCTCCCTCCGATCCATGTTCATTAACAACCTCAGTTCCTCATAAATCTTACGAGTGCAGTTAGCTAGACACATCCATCTCGCTCCCCAATCCCATGGACTCAGCGAAGCATAAATTAAAACCATACCCGACTCATAAACATCCCTGACGACATGGGTGGTTTAACCAAAACTAGTAAACTCCTATAAAAGGGTTTCCCATCATGTTTGACTTATCACACACACACCTTTTCGCAAAACAAAACAGTTTCCCAAAACATAGGATCAATATGGTCAAGGGGCACTTGCCTTGTTCTGGCGGTTCCTGTTGCTCAAAATCTTGTTGTTGTAGCCCGTCGTAGGTAGCTCCCTGAGCTTGTCCTTCTATACACGATCACGCACATACAAGATTCACAGCAATCAATATCATGCATATACTCTACTTTAAGATGTAATGATATATATGCATGTTAATCCTATGGTGCAGTTTTTATTAGGTCAGTTTGTACGTGTTCTAGCATGGATTGCATGGTTTTATGATGAACAGAGGTGTTCGGATCAAATGTGGACGCGGCGATGATCTTGTCTTTAGATCTAGATCAAACCGATCAACAAGTGATCTGTCTACGAAAAATCTTCTGTTCGAAAGGAATCTAAGAACAGATGCAAAGAAAACGCAATGATGTCGTAAGGTGGTATTGGAGACCTACCTTATGTTCTTCTTAGTCCCGGGGTCCTTCTCCTATCAGACAAATCGTTGGGGCTCTCTTCCGGCGATCCCTCTCGACCAAACTCCGGTGATGGGTTTACTCGGCGAGTTGGGGCTAGGGCTCTAAGTCGTCGGCTCAGGAGGTGGAAAAGAAGTTTGTGGTTTCGGCCAAGGGTTCTGGGTTCTATTTATAATCGGGAGAAGAAGAATCCAAATCTGATTGTATTTCAAATAAGAGTCCTATTCAGATTGTCGTTGAATCTTAACAACTTATCTTTAGTTGATTTGGTGCAGTAACATTGTGGAATTCATGTCGGTTTCCTCTCCGTACCGGTATTTCCACGCGTACAGAATCCAAAAACCACTCCAGAACTCGTTACTTCCGCGGTGATGAGCTCCGGAAGCTCCACGTGTCCACCGGGGCCTGGTCTCTCCCTTTCCGCAGAGACGAGCTCCGGTTGTGACGCGTGTCAAGCGAGCGAGATCTCTCTCTCCTTTGGAGGTGAGCTCCGCGTGCGCCACGTATCCTGGCGGTCGGGACCTCCTCTCTATTCGGAGGTGGCTCTGCGCACGCCACGTGTCAGTGCCGGACCTTCCCTCTCTCCGGAGGTGGCTCCGGGTGTGCCACGTATCCTAACAGCGCCAGACTTCCTTTCTTCTCAGAGACGAGCTTCGAGGTTAACACGTGTCCATCAGTGACGGACCTCCCGGAGATAAGCTCCGGCGGTGACACGTGTCCAATATAATCGGACCTCTCGGAGGTGAGCTCCGAGATCGACAAGTATCCCACGCGACTAGTCCTCTGATTTCCGCGGTGACTAGTTCCGAAGGTGACACGTGTCTTGCGGAACTGCTCCGAGCGCTGTTCCTGGACTCTATGGGATTTATTACAGAAGGGTATGTCCCTGTTCTACTAATGCTCAGGAGGTAGAACTTACTGTGATGTTCCATGCTCCAAGGGTTCGGGAACGGATCCCATCCTTGGTTGAAAGGCATGTGTACCTGGGACAGCAACTTTCGTGACTCGGAAGGGACCTTCCCGGCTGGGGGAGAGTTTATAGGTCCTTCACGGGAAAGTGTGTGTCGCGGCACCAGGTTGCCTTCTTGCAGGTCCCTGACGCGCTTGGTCCTTTGGCGGTAGTGCTAGAGCACCAGTCGAGGCCGTACGTTGTGGGGTGTCACCTGCAGTCGCGCCTCATCGATGAGGTCGTTATCTTCACGCTGGAGCGGGTCCTGCGCGGCTTCTCCCGGGAGCCCCGGGGTACCTTCCCCTTCTGGCTAAGGCCGTCAAGAGGTAGGAGGACCCGGACTCTTCATGGGAGACCCAAGGCGTCTTTCCCCTTCTGGCTAAGGCCGTCAAGAGGTTGACAGGCCCTGGGCGGCCACCAGGAGGTAAGGCCGAGGCACAGAGGCGTGCACTCGGGTGGAGCTGGCCCAGTTCTGCACCGTCGGGGCTGGTGCCTGGGCTGCTGCAACTGCTTGGAGCTTCTCCAAGGTTGATATCGCAGCAGTGCAGTCTCCACTGACTTTTTGGGGCAGCCGTAGTCGGCTACTGCCCCGGCTCGTCATCACTGGAGCTGGAGTCCTCACCGTTGTGCACCGTCTTTATGGCGCGCTGAGGCTCCTGAAACCCCACCTGGTGGCCGACGCTGACTGAGGCGTCGACCTTCTGCTTGCCTTCCCTTTGACGGAAAGGCGGAGCATCAGCTCGTAGCTGCCTCCCTTTACGGAAGCGCTCCGCGAGCCTCTGGATGTCCCGGCAGTCAGCAGCAGTATGGTGGCTGGTGCCATGCACAGGGCATAGCTTGCCTTGGTCACTACCTGGAGCTGGTGACTATCGCTGCCGTTTGTTGGGGCGTGGCCCCCGAGCTCCACTGGGTGCTGCTGCTGCAGCAACGGGAGCCGCAGCTGGTGGTTTCATCTTGCCACCGCCCCAGTTCTTGATCTTCTTGCTGCCCCCATAGGAAGCAGCGCCAGATCCGGGCTGTCCTCCTGACTCGGAGGCTGGCAGAGAGTGCCAGTTCCGCCCTTCTGCTGCTCTAGCGCACTTGTCCGCCAGGCTGAAGAGCTCTGAGACGTCGCGGACCTCTCTGATTGCGAGCTTCTCAAGCATCTTCTTGTCCCGGACGCCCTGCCGGAACGCCACCACCACAGAAGCATTTTGGATATATGGAATGGTGTTCCGTACCTGGGAGAACCGCTGGATGAAGTAGCACAGCGATTCTCCAGGTTGTTGCTGGACGGCGTGGAGGTTGAGCTCCGTGCCAGGCCGGGTGTAGGAGCTGCCGAAGTTAGCAGTAAACTGCCGGCAGAGCTCTCCGCAGGAGGTTATGGAACCCTGGGGGAGGTTCATAAGCCAAGACCGGGCTGGGCAGGTCAGGGCGACGGGGAAGTAGTTGGCCATGACGGCCTCATCCGCTCCTGCAGCAAGGACGGCAGTGGAGTAGATCTGGAGGAACTCCGCCGGGTTGACGCTGTCGTACTACTTCTGGGGCAGGTGCGGCCGAAACTTGCGCAGCCACCTCACGAAGCGGAGGTGGGGCGCCAGGGACACACATCCTGCTCCTGTTGCCGCAGGCGTTGGTGCCGCGAACGCTTGGTTCGCTGCTGGCACAGTGTACCCCGGTATGGGTAAGGCTGCGCCATAGACCGGGGGGCGCCGTTTGCAGGGCATATGGCTGTGGCATATGCTGCGTGGAGTATGCCTAGGGCAGAGATCGCGTGGAGAAAATCTGCGCCTCAGGCAGGGTTGAGGCAGTCGACATGCTGTTGGCGGCCTCCTGGTTGCGACGCCTTTCTCATCGTCGCTCGAGGAACACTCGGGCATCTTGGCCCAAGTGACATTGTTCCAGCTCTGTCCTCAGGTCCGTCGATGGGAGCCTGGTGGAGCTGGAATCTGCCATCTGCCCGTCAACCGTTGGCGTGTGCGTCAGCGACACAGCCGGTTGGCCGGGGCGTCGTCCCCTCCGAAGTCGAGGGTTTGCGGCGGCGATGACGAGACGGTCTACCTTGCGAATCCACCGCTGGGTCGCTGACTGAGGCGCGTCCCTAGCAGGCGGATTGCGCAGTAGTGCTCTTGCTGCAGCTATCGCACCCCCGTGGGGGACGCTCAGCGCTGCAGAGTATCTCACGCTCGCTGGAGCCTGCGTTGATGGAGTCGGCGCTGCCGGAGTCGGCTGCTGGCTTCCAGCTTGCGCCGACACATTCCCGTCCAGAGTGTGTCGAGACGTAGTCCCCGCTAGTCACGGTCCGTCGTGAACGCGGGGGAGGAGAACTTGCCGCTGAACGAAGCTTGGTCATCCTCGCCGGCAAAAGCTCGTCACATTAGGGAAAAGCCCCCTACCTGGCGCGCCAAATGTCGAAGTGTGTGGTCGACACTTCCCCCGGACCTGCTCTGGGCAGCCCGCGGAGGTTCTTTTTCGGAGGGGCTAGACACGTGCGGAGAGCTTCAGCGTTAGGGACGAGTGAGGGAGAAGCTTGACACGGGGAGTTTTACGTGGTTCGGGCCGCCGGAGCGTAAAACCCTACGTCCATGGTGAGCAGAGGTGCTCTCTGTATTGCTTGTTGCTCAGAACCGGAGTCCTGAGCTTGAGGGTGAATGATGTCTAGGCGTGCTCCGTGTCTCCACGTCTTGGGAAGGTGCGGGCCTTGAATACCTTGTACGGGCAAGGTATGGCGCGTCTTTACTCCCGCTGCCTACCGCGCGGGGGCAGGCAGCGTTGTTCTGCTGGCCACGTGGCGGGCCCGGAGCTCTCCTCTGAGGAGAGGGAGGCCCGGCCCCGCGGGACACGTGGAGCCTTCGGAGCTCTCCCCATGGAGGGGGGAGGTCCGGCTTCTGCTGGCCACGTGGCGGGCCCGGAGCTCTCCTCTTAGGAGAGGGAGGCCCGGCCCCGCGGAACACGTGGAGCCTTCGGAGCTCTCCCCACGGAGGGGGGAGGTCCGGCTCAGTTGGCCACGTGGAGAGTCCGGAGCTCTCCTCTGAGGAGAGGGAGGTCCGGCCCTGCTGGACACGTGGCGCCTTCGGAGCTCTCCCTGCGGAGAAGGGCGAGGTCCTAAGGCATTTCCCTCTGTGCGCGAGGGTACCCCGTATCGAGGGTACCGACAGAGGTAATCGGCGAAATCTACATACCAGGTACAATTCGAAGGAAGTCATGGATCTTGTTTTCCAAAGCACATCTGGCAAGTTTGGGCTCCAAAGCTCTGCAAATTCTTCCTCTGGTTACTCCTTCAAGAGAGAGTTTGGACAGATGTCCGCATCCAATTTTGTGGGTGGTCCAATCAATATTTTTGTCCGTTGTGCTATAGGAATTTAGAGACGGCTCTCCATTTGTTTGCGAATTGTTCGGAAACCGAGAGATATGGTCGCAGGTTGCAGTGTAGATACACGGTCCAAAACTCCATCCCTTGATATGGAAGCAGCTTGCAACTCTCTGGAATTGGTTCGAGGAGCTCACTTTTGGGCTCCATGTGCCACAAGGGAAAGGATTAAGATCACTGTTTATCCTGGTTTGCTGGTTGATATGGCAAGAGAGGAGCTCCAGAATTTTTGAAGCGAAAGAAAGGATGGTGCCCCAATTACTTGACAGGATCAGAGAGGAAGCGCAGTTCTGTGGGTTAGCCGAAGCAATGCAGCTTGCTGCACTTCTTCCCTAAAGCATTAGTTTTGTTATAGATTATTAGAGTGATTATTTTGGGTTTCGTTGCTAGTGCGAAGTGACCATTAGTAAATTTCACAACATTGTAAAATTCTCTTCTGCATATATATAAATGCAGGAATAGTCTGGGTCTTTCGAAAAAAAGAACTATTTGATATATGCATTTAATGGACCTGTTTTGTTACTTCCTCCAACTCTTTATTTTTCTTAATTGAGCATTTTGGCTGAATCCTTATTTATAGTAACAAAACACATTCTTGAGAAATTTGAAATGGTCTTTAGTAAGTAGTAATTATTTTGTGAATAATATAAATTAATATTGAGTTTGGAGCGTTCTCGTCATGTTAGGCTTTTGGAATCGAGGGATTACATGTATCTTGCAACATGTCGGCTTATATATATATATATATATATATATATATATATATATAGTAGGTTGAATATAATAGTGTCATGTGTCAACTGGTTAGCATGGTAGGAGAAAAAGTGGTGATGGATCTATGGGTAGTAGATCTATTGCCAAGCTAGCACAATGGCTTGCTAGAGGTGTTCATCGGAGTTAGATATAACCCAAACAAGCGTATTAGCAGGAAAGACGGGATCAGAGTTTGTATTTGAGAAAATCGGGTGGTATGTTTCACGGGAACACGGCTTCATGGTAGCTAGGCCCATTGAGAGACCATATGACCTCAGCTCGTGAGTGCTTCAGCCACACTAAAGTGCACAATTGTCCTAAAAAATGGAAGTTTAAATTTAGAAAAACAATTCTATGCTTTGCTGCACGAACAGTCTGGAACCATATTCCCTAGCAAAACAATCCAAAAGGCTGGAACCATATTTCCCTAGCAAAACAATCCGGAAGCCTAGAAATAGCAACAGGCTGTCCTAAAATATGGAAACTTTAATTTAGGAAAACAATTCTATCTTTCCTGCATGAACAATCTGGAAGCCAATTTCCCTAAAAAACAATCAGGAACCCTATTTCCTTAGCAAAACAATCCGGAAGACTAGAAATAGCAACGGGGTATCATAAAAATGGAAACTTTAATTTAGGAAAACAATTCTGTCATCTTTGCTGCATGAACAATCTGGAAGCCTATTTCCATTAAAAACAATTGGGAAGCCTAGAAATAATAACAACTTTGACGATGAATCAACTTTCTTTGGGACCTTTTGGAATGGAGGAAAAATAGACAAAAAGATTAAAGGATTTATTTCCTACAGGATTTATTTCCGTCCCAGCCACTGTTATTAAAGAAATCATTCTTCCAGTCCAGAGAACAATCATCGATGAGCAAGCGGGAGTAGACAGGCTTGTACTTCTCTGCGTGTTTCCTATGGAAGCAATTCCTTTCTTCTCCAACCTGAATATGTAAGACACTAGAGGGCCACTGCATTGCAAGAGAACCAGTTCCTCTACCTTTAGGCTTTAGAGGGTAATGGCAATAGTAGAACAGTAGGATACGATGGTAGTCCCTATAAGATATGGTGAGATTCTTATAGATCTATCAAGTTGAAGTAGTTTTGGTATAAAATCTCGATGGAGTCACTATAGGATACAATAAGGTCACTGTAAGATATGGTGCATGGAGAAATAATTAGTGTTCCATCTCTAAAATCACCGTATGTTATGATGGTTTGGTCACTGTAACTTACTGTGGTTGGTTGGTACATTACAATGATTATTTTGACATAGTAATTTTGAATAATTACTACTTTATAGTTTTTACACATTATATAGTCATTCCTGCGTCTTATGGGGCTCTCTTGGCCATTGTTATCAGTTAAAGAACCTAGTAGAATCCAAGAAGTAAATAAATTACTTACATTTAAGATTTAGAGATCTTCTAGTGTTTGAGATAGTCGCAAGAGTAGGGAGGTCTCAAGCCTCTCCTACTGGTCACCACCCTTAGGCTCTCAAATTTTTGCAAGGGAAAGAAGAAAAGTGGGAGAATGTTTTGGAAGAGGGAAATATAGACCAAATAAAAAGGGAAAAGAAGACCAACCCTTTTATGTTTTATCTGGATCCAACACTGCTTACTCCTTATGAATGTTAGCTTATTAATGCTAATAATTTTTTAACCAATCGGTGGGTCAGATCATGGCATCTCTAATGCATCAATTAGGAGTGTCCAAATTGCACCTAGATGGGTCAGATCCAAGCAACCGGAAGCTAGAGGAACAAATATTTTACTAATATACAACTGAAGGGATCCTGTATTCAGACCCCCCGAGAAAGCACGAGGCCAACCCACAAAAGATAATGATGCAGGTCTGAGCCCGAGCTCGGGAGGAGATGGCACAAGGAGCCCAGGGCCGACCCCTGGGCAGGATGCAAGACCCGCCTTCGAGGCGGTTAAAAAAGGGAGTCCAAGCCACGAAGGAAGGACTCGAGCCCGACCTCAGATAGGAGTAAAGCGGGTGGCCTTTAATGCAGAGTACGCGCCACCTCGGCCGAGTGGGAGGGTAATCGAGTACCCCTGGCTCCGATATTGAATGCCCATCACTTTCGACGAGACCGAAGAGGAGTGGAACACGGGGCGCGCGTGCGCCTCAGTATGGACTACCCCCGACGATGGGACGGGAACAAGTGCGGCGGCAGGCTACGGCTACGGCGACTCCATGGAGTACCCTGTCGAGACGTATGATGGGACAAGCCATTCCTGTGCCCACAACTTGCCTCCCTGCCACGATATGAAGAGAGGGGGAGAGCAAGAGTATAAATAGGAGAGGCCTGCTGGTTCGAGAGGGCAAGCTCTCACACTTGTAAGAACAACCCCCATTCATGAGTAAGAGCAAGCGAGACACCCCGGCTGGACGTAGGGCATTCTTCCCAGGACCAGGATAATCCTTCGTGTGTTCTTAGCTAGACCACCTCGAGATAGGACACGCGATACCTTCGATTACTAGTCAGAAATCCGAAACACTGACAGTTGGCGTGCCAGGTAGGGGGACTACCGTGCGTTCCGTTCCCACCACCTGGATGGCTTCCTCACAACCAACACTCGCACCCGGCGCGACGATGTTCTTTGGTGACTTCAAGTTCACCCCCACCACAGGTAGCAAGGGAGCGCCCGACTTCGCCCGCACCCACCAGGCCCTCCGTTTTGGGAGTCTAGACTTCTTCACTAACAGCTTCGGCACCCTTCGACTCTCCACCAGCTCGGGTGCCGCGTACAACACTCTGGCGTCAGTGTTCGTGGGGATGATCGGGCATGCCCCGACGTCCCTCCATCACATCCTAGAGTTTGACCCCATCTCCAGCGGTGACTTCGAAGGCGGCGAGCACCTCTCCCGTGAGTGCCACGTCGTCGAAACAGCCAACGCCTCCCAGCTGGCGACACCGACCAATGCGAGCCGCTGGGGCGACCCTAAGTCATCAAATGCAGGACACCGCAAGTTGGCAAACCAGTTCATGGAACAACGCACCGCCTCAAGGCCCCACCGAGCAAGACCTGCTCTAAGCTCGGGTTCAAACGCAGTGTGCCACCATGCTCCATAGGCCTAGGCCGACATCATCAGCGATCGACGTGCCACACACTTCCAATGGGCCAGCCAAAGTGTGGCAGCTGCCGCTGCCATGTCACGCGGCATGCCAGAGCCCGTCAACCCCAAAACTCGGAGGGCTCATTTAGACCTCCAGGCGCTCTTGGCTTCAGACACCGCTCAGCAGGCTGAGAGTTCCCTCGCCCGAGTCCGGGGCTCTTCATCCCCCAGCCAGAGCTGAAGGTTCGACCGGTGCGGGTCGAACCGCACCGAAACCCACACGCCGAGCCAAGCAACCTGACATAAAAGGGCTGAGTCGTCAACACCCTCGCACAACTCGGTGCGTGAGCGTATGGGAGCTTCCGACCTCTGCCAGACTCTCGAAGCCAGGTGGCAAACTCAGGAAGGCCCTACGTGGTCGCCTTCCAACTCCCGCTCCCAAAGGCCTCGACAGGTCAACCACCATGGCCGCGGGAGAGGATGGAGCCTAAGCCCTGGACCCCCAGGACCAAAAACCTTTGGGAAGGCGATACGCAATGCTCCCTTCCCATAAAGATTCCAGGCCCCGACCAACATTGGGAAATACAACGGGGAAGCCAACCACGACGTATGGTTGGAGGACTACTGCCTTGCCTACCGAGTTGGGGAGCGGATGATGATGACTTCATCATCCAGTACCTCCCCATATACCTAGTCGAGCCAGGGCGTATCTAGAATTGGGCTGAGCTCAGGGAAATATTTGTCGGCAACTTCCAGGGGACCTCAAGGGCTACCGGCAGAGGCCGGATGAGACCCTGCGTCAGTACATCTGGCGCTTCTCGAAGAAGTGCAACGAGCCTCCCGACATCGTTGACGCATACGTTGCTGAGGCCTTCCTTTCGAGGACGACCTACGAGTCCCTCATGCATATGCTTGGCTGTGTTAAGCCAAGAAGCACGAGGGACCTCCTGGAAGTCGCCCCGAACAACTCTTCCGGTGAGGAAGCGGTTGGGGCCATCTTCGACAAGCGAAAGCCGAACAATCCCGACATGGGGAGCAAGGAGCCACCCCATAAGGGCGACAAGAGGAGACAAACGAACAACGACACGCGTCCATTCTCGACCAACAGTGGTTTGGACCTCGTCATGGCCGTAGAACGCCGTGAAGGCAAGAAACCAGCCACGGGGCCGACTGACTACTTTGAGAGGCTCCTCGAGAAACCATGCACCAACTAGGCCTACCCGGTAAGGCACCTTCTCAAACACTACGCCCTGCTAAAGGGCTTTGTCAGCACAGAGCGGACATGGCGGAAGATTAGGGCAAGGGACCCGCTGAGGCAAGCCCTTAGCCCAGCGAACCAAGCTTCACCACACTGGAGGGCTGCCTCATGATCTTCGGTGGGAGTAAAGCCTACGAGAGCCGCCGCAGGCAGAAGCTGACAGCCCGTGAGGTCAGTATCATTTCTCCCACCATCCCGACCTTCCCGTAGTGGTCCAAAACATCGGTTACGTTTGACGTATCGGACCACCCTGACCTCATTCCACAACCCGGGTGCTTCCCGCTGGTTGTGGATCCAGTCGTAGGTACGAAGCGCCTAACCAAGGTACTGACTGACAGAGGTAGCGACCTCAACATACTCTATGTTGGGACCCTCGACGCCATGGGGATCCCACTCACGAGCCTCCATCCGACCCGAGCACCCTTCCACGAGGTCATCCCTGGCCAACAGGTCATGCCATTGGGGAAGATCCACCTCCCCGTCACTTTTGGGGACAAGACCAACTTACGCACGGAGACCCTCACCTTTGAAATCCCCGACTTCGAGGGCACCTATCACGCCATCTTGGGGAGGCCAGCCTACGCAAAATTTTGCCCATCCCGAACTACACATACCTCAAGCTAAAGATGCCCGGCCCCAGGGGTATCATTATGGAGGAGGCGAAGTTCTTGCATTCCTTGTTGTGCGAGCAACAAGGTTGTGAATAGACCACAGCAGCGGCCGCAGCAGTGGCATCCAGCTCGGCTTGTCGAGCAACAACAAGAACTCCTCCGGACAATCCCCGTCACATGGCCTTTTGCCGTCTGGGGACTCGACCTCCTCGAACCTTTTAAGAAGGTGCCCGAGGGCTTCACCGTCCTCCTTGTGGCCGTCGACAAGTTCACTAAGTGGATAGAAGCAAAGCCTTTCGTCTCGGTGAAATTTGAGCAAGCAACAAGTTTTTTCCAGAACATCATCTACCGTTCTGCGACGAACTCAACATCCATGTCGACGAACTCCATCATCACCGACAATGGGACACAGTTCACCGGGAAGAAATTTCTAGAGTTCTACGACGAACTCAACATCCAGGTCGACTAGGTCTCGGTGGCACACCCCTAGACCAACGGGCAGGTCGAACGAGCCAACGGCATGATCCTGCAAGGGCTCAAGCCCCGCATCTTTGACCAACTCAACAAGTTCGTCGGATGATGGGTCGCCAAACTTCCCTCTGTCCTTTGGAGCCAGCACACCATGCCCAACCGGTCGACCAACTTCACGCCGTTCTTCATGGCGTATGGGTCGGAGGTAGTCCTTCCGACCGAGCTTGAGTATGGCTCTCTCTTAACGAAGGCCTATGTCAAAGTCTGGTCCGAAGAAGCCAGGCAGGACTCCATCGATCAACTGGATGGAGCTCACGATGTCGCCCTCCTAAGGACAACCAAATACAAAAAAGCACTTCACCGCTACCACTCGCGACTGGTCCAACCTCGATCCTTTCAGGTCGGCGATCTGGTCCTCCGAAGGATCCAGACCAACAAGGACAATTACAAGCTGTCCTCCCTATGGGAGGGTCCGTACGTGGTAGCGAACGTCCTGCGGGCCAATGCATATCGGTTGAAGGATGACGATAGGAATATCTTCCCCAGCACTTGGAACATCGAGCACCTCAGATGGTTTTATCCATAGCAACCCCGACCTCCGAGCAAAAGGAAGAGAGCCGGGAAACGCTGCCCCAAAAAAAACAGAAAGATAAGTGCTCAAGCCCCCCATTCTCAACATTTCAGTTCCACGTAAAGTAGAGGCCCCCCTCCCAGGCTCAAGCCCGGGTACGTCATCTTGTCACGTAGATCGGAACCCCCAACCTCGAACGGTCAGAGCCCAAGCAAATCTGCGCATCTCAAGTGCCACATGGCATGCTGACCGGCTCAGCCGCCATGTGCCACTCAGGGGCTACTACTCTTAAGGCATTCACGAAAATTTTCTAAGTACTTCCTTCGATCTTCACAACCTACGGCTAAGGACTACGAAAAGTTCTCGGAGCTACGGATCGAGCGAAGCTAGGAACGAAATCAACGTATTGTTTTTTCCCGACCTAGCGTTCGTGACCCATGGTTTAAAAACTGCGAAAGTTCTCAAAACTACGGACCAAAAACACAACACAAAAGGAAAATCTCGCATGAATAAAAAAACTCGCTTTCCTTCGTTAGAAGAGCCATGAAGGGCTAGTACATTTACGTCATAAAACCAAAGGGTAAGATGACGGAACAAAGGGTTGAAGGAGGATGTTTGATGCCAGTAAGAAAAAGATAATTACCGTCAACATACACAATTCAACATTCTTGCAAGTTCACTTGCCTCTTGTAACCCTTTCCGCTTGCAACGCCTCGACTTGCACCTGGGTCACGGCGACCCAATGCTTGTTTGCCTACACGACGCCCCAGTGCCACTGGTCCCAAACAACGAGCAACGGGACCGAGAAGGACGGAAGTGTCGTGCCCTCATCGCGGATGCAGAACTAGTCTTGACGCCAGTTCTTCACGAAACATCAGTGGCGGCAGGTTGAATATGCCTTAGCTACACCCTCCAAAGAGTGATACAGGCGCTGCCGGCCACTGGGATCAAGGAGTCGGTGGTCGATGGCCGCGCCTAGAAGAAGCACCTCCGCAGCTCGAGGCGGAGCTTGAAGGAATAATGAACCTCTCATACTCCCCCTTGATCTCTTCTTTTCCTAACTTATCCTAGTAAAGTTCGCAGGAGGGCAGAAGCGCGAGAAGGCTGGGGTGGAGAAGGAAAGCACAATGGTGAAAGTAAGGACTTGTGTCCCAAAGGATGCTTATACAACACGCGCGCGATGCCAACGAGGAAAGGCGTCGGGATCCATGGACGCGTGCGTCCCGCAGCAACGCCTCCCGTCTGCAAAGTGGGCACACGTCCACAAAGACCTCGGGGACACAAAGCCCACCATAATTTTTGCTAGGCAAACCCACCTTTTTGAAATCTGCAGCGAAATTTAAAGAGCAGCGCACCTTTCCTTCTTCTCCCAACCGCCTCGCCACAACGCCTTCACGCCTACTCCTAACGCGATGCCAACGGGGCATCTGAATAAAACACCCATGTAAGTAGGTAAGTTTTTACGGCCCACTTCTGGGGCCGATCGAAGTTCTTCGTTTGAAGATCTACCTAACATGTAGGTCGAAAGGACCACCCAGAGCGAACCCGAGCGAGGGACAGACAATGTGTGATGGCCAACGAATGACGAACTTGTGAGCCGCGACTGCCCCCGACATAACGCTCTGATATCTGGGTATCATCTTGGTGACTCCGCAGTTGCCCTCCGAAGGGTCGACATCGAGCTGCCCGGGACCCCAAACAGCCCCGATTTTGCGTGTGTGTCCCAACAGAGATCTTATGGAACGCGGGCACCAAGCTCCAATCAGGTCAACCTGATTTCCCAGCCCTTACAAAAAGGCAGCGGGGTTCCACTCGGATTAACCCGCTAGGCAGCTCACCGAGCCCGGGAATTCGGTCAATGAGGTAAATTCTAGGGAAGGCAATGGGTCGGGTTTGGGTCGGGTGGAGCAAAAAACCACCCGAAATAAAAGTAGTTGTGGGTGAAATTTGAGACCCGCACCCGCACCCGTTTTCGGTGCCTGTCGGGTTTGACTTTTGAATACACATTCTACATTGTTTAATAAACAAGTATAACATAATATTCCATTTTGAATTGCAATGCACCGAAAATACTAAGTTGCTTATAAAGATTGTGAATATAGGTTGTGATAAGTAAGATGAAACAAATAAATAATAGAAAAAAAATAAAATTTGACTTTGAAAGTACAAACACAAATTATTTTGGGTGTCCGTCGGGTACCCGCGGGTGCAAAGCAAAACCCGCACCCACACCACGACACATCGGGTCAGGTGCGGGTTAGATCGGCGGATGGAAAATCCCACCCGCACCCGCCCCCGTCGGGTGCCAAACCCGCCGGGTATCCGCACCCGCGGGTGGAATTGCCATCCCCAGTAAATTCCTGGTCGGCTCAACCCCTCCAAACCTCGAACGGTTTGTGGGTGGGGAGCAAAGCGGATTCGCAAAACAAACCGAGCCTGACCTACGAAGGAAAGGCCCAGGGGCTACCGAGCGACTCAAAGCTATGATAGGCTCGGTGCTTATAGCTTTGAGTCCATATGTGGCCTAGAAAAATTGAAACGAAACGATGATCTCACCCAATTTTGTTTTCTCTCTTATCATTTCAGGGCCCCGTCATGCGCAGGATGTTCCCCGATTAGATCAAAAGTAACTCGACCGGGGGCCCGGGGCTACTGACGGGGTGACATACCCCGCGTATCAGAGAGGCAACCGATCAACCAATCGTACAGAGCCATGTGGCTCCACGGGCCCCAATTAGGCCACGCGAGAAGTGCCAGAACAGGGTCCCGGCTTGGACCCTAGCTTAGGATTACGCCACTATGAGTCCACACCCCGAGGTCGAGATGCAAGTGACCGACCCCTGACCGCTAGAGTTAGGGAAGCAGCCAACCCCCAAGGTCGGGAAGTAACGTCCGACCTCCGACCCCGGCCGACGAAGCCAGAAGAATGAGCGATTCGATCTAGAGCCCGAGCCGAAGGCAAGTACAAGACTTCAATACTGATGTGGAGGAATCGCAGAGGGACTTCAAGACAGAGTAGGAGGCCCCGCGTGACAAGACGGGCATGACGCCTGCCATCAGCAGCATCGGTCCTGTCCCGTTCGGCGCAGGTGTTCAGGCACCAAAAGTAGACGTAGACCATAAACGAGACGGGAGCAGGAGTACTTATCGCTCCTATAGATCATCGGGCCGCCTTAGACGGTGACACATCATGTAAACCCCCGCCCCATTTATAAGGAACCGGCGGGTAGGTGGAAGCGTCCGGGCTATAAAAGGGAGGCCCGGAACCTCCCTTGGAACGACTTCACGCCCACATACAACACTCGACATTTAGGCTCTCTCGCATCCTCGCACACAAGAAAGTCTCGCTTGTAACCTTGGTTACATGAACCACCAAGCTAGCACAAGACCGACGAACATCCGAAATTGGATGTAGGACATTCTATCCGAACCAGTATAAATCCTTGTCTTTGTTAGCTAGTCATAGGGATATAAAATGTTTGATTACTAGCCGGTGGAAAAAAACACCGACATACCGTTTTCTGTCCATCCACGCGCGAGCGCTTGGCGTCCTCACCGGCGCCGTTCGCCTTCGTGCCCGGCTCGACCTCGTCGTACCATAGAGGATGAACGGATTACTGTCGTCGTAAATCTGACGGTTGTCCTACTTACGATGATCGTGCTACTTGTGACGCTCAGCTCGGAATCGTCATAAATAACTTACTACATAAACTCATACGACAGTGTATATAGCTAACCGTCGTGAAGCAAATAGTTAACAATCAATCAAATAATTAAACTAACTAAATTAATTAAGCAAATTAATAAATTAAACTAAATAATTAATTAGATTGATTCTACTAACTAACCATCTTAATCAATTAAACTAATTACAACAACTAGTCAAATAACTAAACTGATTAAATAAATACACTAACTAATAAAGAAATCATAGTAATTAGTCAAATATTTATATTAATTATTGTAATTAAACTAATTAATCAACTAACTAAACAAATCATTAAACTAACTAATTAATCTACAACCCAATAAAAAAAACTAATAATTTAACAATCTAATTAATCAACTAACTAACAATAAATTAAATAACTAATAATTTACCAAAATAATTACGTAAATCAAATAAGTAATGAAAATTACCTTGCTATGGCCACAGCGGCGCGCGGGTCCGAGGCAGGGCGCGGGCGGTGCGGGAAGGCAGCGCAGGCGCGGGCGGGTGGGCTGGCGGCGGAGTGAGCGGGCCGTGAGGCGGCCCGTGAATAGGTATAGGACGTTTATTCATGACCGCAGGGTCCTGACCGTCGTAAATAAGCCTTATTTACGACAGCCGATATCTGGTCGTCGTAATTAAGCCTTAACATACAATGGTCGAGACCCAACCATTGTAAACAGCTATTTACGGCGGCTGTCATAAGTTAATTTATTTACAACGGTCAACTCCAAAACCATCGTAAATAATTTTAGCTGTTGTAAAATTTGCGTTTTCCTGTAGTGAGTGCGGGATGGGCGGGTTGTGATGGGGACGTGGCATAGCGGACGGGCGGTGGTCGGATCTCACAAGGTGTAGTGGAGCAACGTGCAGGGTGTGTGGGTATGGTATAATGTGAGTATATTTATATAATGTTTTTATAAAACCTTAATGTGAGTAAATTTATATAATTAGGGATGAAAACGGTCATATATGGACGGATAAAAGGTTAAACCGTTTCCATATTCATATATCAATTTCGGAATCGGAGTCGGATACGGTATTGTCGAAAACAGATTCGGTATCAGATATCTCGGATATATAGAAAATAGATCAATCGGATCATAAACATGTAGATATCGGATGGATTCGGAAATCTATTTTGGAGGAACACATAGCCTATAACCAAGTCCATTAGAGTTGATTTCTGAATTGTATGGCTAATAAAATAGAGTTTACGAACTAACAACAAATAAAAGAATAATGAATAGACTCTATGAACATACAGTATATTTCAGTCCCTCAAAGTCACAATAGAATATTATTGATGAAGAGATTATTTAATTTTGAGCTTGCATGTAGATTTTCTTAATTTCTTGTTATTTAAATAATTCTAAATGGTTATAGTTAATTTACCGGTATCCACAATTTATTTTGAACAATTATCGCTAGCATTATGCTTTAGATATAAAATATTATTTTTTGAGATTTATCAATAATTTTATTTATTAAAAATATAGTTCATAATATCTTATGTGCAATTGTTGTGTGGACTTAGCAATTTTCTGAGTATATGGGTTGAGGCCCACAAGTTTAATCGGGCTGATTTCTGTTTGGATTTTATTCAAATCAAATTCGGATATATCCGAATAAATATAGATATCCGGCTATTCGGTCGGATATTGATCCAAACCGTTTTCGATCCGTTATCCGGAATTGAATATTCGAATTCGAATTCGAATCCGAATCCAAAAATTGGATATTTTCGAAAATGGTAGCGGATGATACGGAAAATATTCAATTTGTTTTCACCCCTATATATAATGTTATATGTGACTCACATATGAGTGACCGGATATGGTATGATTTTTTTATCCGATAAGAATTCCGTTGTATTTTATCCATTGTCAGCCTTATGCCATCGCGACCGTGGACGCCGTTGCTATAGGCGCCTCAAGGCTACGCGACCTGAACACTGCACAGTCATCCAGCGCTAGGTCAACGTGCGCGAGTGCCCGACGCGGCAGCCGTTCGCGTCCCTGACGGGCCTGTCCTTGGCCGTCTCCATTGTTCTGCACCCGTCCCCCAGGAGCGCCGGCCACGCCGCGCACCACCTTGTTGCAGTAGCGCGCCGGGCACAGTAAGTACCAGGTCCCATCCCTCCCGTCGGTGCTTGATGATGGCAACGGCGAGCCTCTCAGGTGGGTCCGGAGTAGACGTTGGTGAGGTAGATGAAGGCGCCACCGCCGTCGCGCAGCTGCTTCTGGCGAACGACCAAGGGCGCAGGACGAGCGTGATGAGGTCTTCGGTTGCTGGATCGGATGGCGTAGGCGCCATGGTGGGCAGCCATATGGCCGTGTCCTACCGGATAGTTCCTGCACATATTTTTGCGTGATCAACGCTGGCGCCTAGTGCAGGTCGCACCTATTTATGGGTACTATGTGTACATGGGTGCTCGGGTGATGCAGGCATGCGGCTCCTACTTCGTTCCGTAATAGAGTTAGTCATCGGATTAGAAATGTAAACGCTTGCACGTACAGGAGCTTATAATTAGGACCTGCTTAGTTACATGCACGTGAAATTATGCTTAATTTCAGATACCCATAATTAAACCCAATTAATAGTTAGTCTTTAAGGTAACGCTGATATTCCCTGAGCTGTACAGGCAGAGCCGCGGTAAACAGAGACGAGTAGCGGAACCTCCTATCAGGCCTCACGATCGATTGAGCTGCTGGCTAATTACGCCTAACTCTGTGGACAATGTTACAATATGTGTAACTGTCAGAAGAATCAACTAAGAGGACATAATTTGCTGGAAACGTTCGACATCCGAGAAATACTCAGCAAAGTCAATTTGAGGGTAGTGTGTGGCCCTCGTACCCTACAACTGTATGGAGAACCTGAGCGTCGCCAAGATACTCTTTCTCTGGCTCATGTTACGAAACAAAATATGGACCTCAGATTGACTTTAACTGCAAGGCTGAAATAACAACTACTCCTGCCTTCTCTGTTATCGGAATTTCGAATCAGTGTGTCATCTCTTTTCTGAGTGTCCCATGTCCCTGCAAATTTGGACTGCTGTTAGTGGGTGGACAGTGGAGCGGCATTTGCACCCGTCTACATGGAGGGCTGCTGTTTCAGTGATTGATTGGTCCAACATGCTGATGGAAAGTCCTTGTGCCGGCTGGATCAAACGCATTAGGTCGATTGTTGTCGCAGTCCTATGGGGAATATAAAATGAACAGAACACACAAATTTTTCAGGGAGTCGAGCGCATGGTAGATGAAATCGTCAAGACTCACTACAGCAATACGACTCACTTACGATGGCTAAAACCGTCGTAAGTATGGTCTAAACTTTTGTAATGAGCTTAATTACGATGGTTTAAGCCTAATTACAACGGTTTTTAGCCGTCCTCAGGATTTGGTCGTAAGTTAAGTAACTTATGACGGTCACCGTCGTAAGTTAGGCAACTTACGACGGCGGCCCGTAGCCGTCGTATGTAAGCGTCTGGGCCACGTGGTGGGCTGGGCCATACCACTTACGACGGCCTAGAACCCGGCCGTCGTAAGTAACCATGTTACTTACAACGGCTAGGTCCAGACTGTCATAAGTTATTTGGGCTTACTTACGACGGCTACAACAGCCGTCGTAATTAATATGGGCTAACTTACGACGGCCTGTATGGTTTTATTTTAAAAAAAAAAACTGAAACTAGCTGCCCTGGCACAGTTGCCAGTCGAGACAAATGAAACAGGCATTCACACATACAAAACGATACAATACACAGTTTCGACGGTTCATTCATAAACTCCAAGAAAATCTAAAAACTCTCGGCTACACACTCCCCTCACGACTACCTTTGGAGCCGTGAACGTAGTCTTCGCGCGTCCCTGTCGATGCCGGTAGCTGCGGAGATGGAGTCTGCGCCTCGGTCGGTGAACCCTGCAAAGTAAATAAAAGTTATATACGTCTCATTCTCTCTCCCTCATTATCTCTCTCTCTTTCACTCTTTGTACTCCTCTTTCACTCTCTCTCGCTCTCGTTGTCCCTCTCCCCATCCCCCTATCCCTTCTCTCTCTCTCTCTCTCTCTCTCTCTCTCTCTCTGTCTCTCTCGCTCTCATTGTCCCTCTCCCCATCCTCCTCTCACTTATCTCTCTCTCGCTCTCGTTGTCCATCTCCCCATCCCCCTCTCCCTTCTCCCTCTCTCGCTGTCATTGTCCCTCTCCCCATCCCCCTCTCCCTTCTCTCTCTCGCTCTCGTTGTCCCTCTCCCCATCCCCCTCTCACTTCTCTCTCTCTCACTATCGTTGTCCATCTCCCCATCCCCCTCTACCTTCTCTCTCTCTCTCTCTCTCTCGCTCGCTCTCGTTGTCCATCTCCCCATCCCCCTCTCCCTTCTCTCTCTTTCTCTCGCTCTCGTTTTCCCTCTCCCCATCCCCCTCTCCCTTCTCTCTCTCTCGCTCTCATTGTCCATATCCCCATCCCCCTCTCCCCTCTCTCTCTCTCTCTCCCTCCCTCTCTCTCTCTCTCTCTCTCTCCCTCGCTCTCGCTCTCGTTGTCCCTCTCCCCATCCGCCTCTCGCTTTTCTCTCTCTCTCTCGCCATTTGTACCTGTGCTGGGGGCGGCTGTGACGAGGGCGCCTGTGGCGGCTGCGACCACGAAGGAAACGGGAGCTCCTGGCCACTCTGTCGAGCTAAAGCCTGTCATTGCAACATATTAGAACACATGTATATTACTGAAGTGCTAAAAAATTAAAATACTATAATTTAAATTACTTACCTCCACCGCTGCCTACATCTGGGCCATGAGGTTGGCCTGGTACTCCTGGACGACCCTCGTCCTGTTGAGCTCCTCTTGGGTCCGTGCAAGCCTATCCTCCATGGCACGGAACTCCAAGTCTCTCTGCGACATACGGCCACTCGACGACCCAACGGACCGTCGATGGAGTGCCTCTCGAAGGCCGCGCCACCCTCGAGTCGACAACTCCATCGAAAATAGCAATCCTACGAAAGATAGAAAAATAATAAGTAGAAGAAGGAAGCTTTAAAAACATGAAACAATTGACCAACTCACCGTCCATGGGCCTTCACGCCGCCGCTTGCGTACACGGCTCTAGGCTCGATTGGCGCGTTTTCCCAATCGTAGCCTTCGCCATGTATCTTCTTCACCTCCTGCGCGTACTTTTCCTAAAAAACAAAGAAATGACGCAAGTGTGTCAGCACTAGTATTACTTATAATTAAATTGATGAATTTGAAATCTTACAAGTCGGTCATCCGTGACCTGACTATACTGCCCAGGCATGGGAGGGTCACTTCCCTTGTGACCTCTCTTCCAAACCTCGGTCGGTGTCGGCTCCTGATCGGTTTCTTGCTCCTGTAGATACGTGTTAGTTGAAGAAATATATTATCAACACATGAACGAACATTAAAATATACTTACATGCGTTTAGCCATATGCATGTAGCCATCACCGCCGTAGTTGTGCTGGCCGTCTGTTCCTCTGCAGGATCGAGCCCTCGTGGACTTACTGGTGAAGTCATGGCTAGCCGAGTACCGACAAAGAGCTCGGTACACATCGGGCTGGCTCTCTAACCAGCTAATACTAACCTGCACATATTTAATATTTCATCAACTACTGTTGACATAAGTAATTATTGGAAATAGCTAACAATAATAACTTACCTCCGCGTACTGATTCTCGGTCAAGTACGTGTCGGAGTCCTTCCTAAACGAACCCCCTCCCTGCTGCTGCTGCTGATGCCGCTTGTTGTACTTGTTGATCGCCTGGATACGGGCGTACGACAACGCCTGCACCACGAGCTTCCGAGCATTGTTGTGGAACACGGCAGTTGCGTGCTCCATCATGCTCTCGCTCGAGTCCTCTAGATGGTACCACAGCTTTTAAAAAAATAGAAATTTTATTAATCCGTATTAACAATTCAACTGAGTGTTAAAAATACAAACATTTAAACTTACCATAAAATTGGTCCACACGACCCCCTGAAGGGTGCCGTGGACCTCGTGAGGGACACGAGCGTAGTCGTCCCACGACAAAGCAGGGACACCGTCGATGACACTGGGATAGTGCAACAGTACTAAAGCCCCGATGACACCGCTAACCTACCTGTGGTGTCCCTAGCCCGCGAGCGAACAGTCGTGCCATGATCTACAAAATTTGTTAACTTATTATGCATCGGTAGACAACATCCAATATTTTATAGTATACAATTTGTTTACCTGTCTCCGAGTGCACGAATGGTGATCTGCTCACGAGGAACAGGAGCAGGAGCAGCAAAGTGGGTCCTCTCCATGCGTCGCCTTGTCGGCAGCACCACGTCCGCTGACCTGGATGACTGGTCACCACTGGAGCCCGAAGGATCCACGCTTGCCGGCTCCGAGGGCTGGGTAGCCCCAACCTCCGGCTCCGACTCAGAAGACTCTGAGTCAGACTGCAAAAATAAATGATTCATAAAAAAAATTGATAAATGCAATTTCAAATAACGTGATTGGTAACTGAAATTTACCTTCCTGCGCTGCAAGGCCAAAACTCGGTCCAGAAAGTCTGGAAGGTGCCTCATCAGTTGAGAGCGTCTTCTCGCACCTGACGAGGTACCTGAGGAGACCAAGTCCCGGGGCTGGGTGAGGAACCCTTTCACCCCCTTCCTCCCCTTCCCCTTTCCACTTGACGATGACGTCCTAATGCAACGAGTAATTGATAAATATACTAAGATAATATACAAAATTCATGATAAGTTAGTGAAGAAAACATTACTTCATCAATTTCAAAATTCATCAACGTCACGATCATGTACCCTACTCCGTAAACCAGGCCATCGATCTTCTTTTCTGAGAGTCTGGACTAGATTTCGTTTTTGTTTTCGTTTCCGCATATCGTAAGTCTCGACATCTTGAGCGTCTCCAACCAAGTCATCAAGTCCAACACCAGGCTCCACGATGAACGACTCTGGCAACTCTTCTTCTTGGTAAACCTCATCAACTTTATTAGTATCATGGTATCCATCATCTCCTTGAGTGTATAACCGCTCATGAGGATTCACCTTATGTACCACCCACCAAGGATCGAGTTGTTTGCGTGGATAAGGTAGGTAATACACTTGCTCCACTTGGTGTGCAAGAACAAATGAATCATATCTTCGTAGCCATTACTTGTGTTTGACTTCCACCATGCCAAATTGGTTTTGTCGAATTCCATGATTGTTATCAAACCAATCACATTCAAAGAATACTACTTGAAGATCCTTATTACCAACGAAATAAAATTCAGGAATTCTGTAATGATCCCATAGTAATTAGTTTCACGTCCTTGAGAGTCGATTGCCCTCGTCATAACTCCAGTATTTGACGTTGCCGCGAGTGGACGATGAGATTCAAATTGAGTTGTATGGAATCGGAAGCCATTGACGTCATATTGACCGTAACTTCTAATTTTAACCAATCCGTAGGATAGTTGTCGCAAGTCTTCATGGACATTGGCATCTTTCATGCACTTTCCAAAATATGAAGTTATAAGAAAACTTTGTAAATACTCATAAGTTATAAGAAAAATTTGTAAATACTCGTAAGTTATAAGAAAATGTTACATGATCAAGAAAGCAGGATAGAAAGTTAGGTCTTCCGTTTATTCCATCTCATCGCATCACTTCTACTTGTTTGCTCGTAGGTTGATGTTTATGTGTCCAATTCTGTTTGTAAAATTCTCTGTTCGAAAAGAAAATTTTTAGAACAGATCTGTTCCATTTATGTTGAGTAGCATAAATGTAGGACAAACAATTACTCAAAATATTTGTCCATCTCATCTATATTAGCATACATGTAGAGGAAAGCAGCATTCCTTTCTTCTACGGTAGAGTTGTAGGAATTGCAACTACCAACTGCAGTGCCTCCTTGTAGGAATCGCTACAAGGAGATTGATGATCCATATTGTACCACATTGCCAAAGTATTGATATTGTGTTCCTCTGCAAAGTGAACAATTGAAAAATATCCTACTTCCTTAAGAGTAAATGCTTCAGCGATGCACCCTTCTACCTTTACCCTGTTACGAACCATTTGTTTCAGATATCTTAGCACTCTTTCAATATGACACGTCCACCTATATTACACGGGACCGCCCACTTTAGCTTCATATGGAAGATGAATAAGGAGATGTTGCATTGAAGAAGCCTGGAGGAAAAAAAATTTCATCTTACATAATAATACGGGTATCTCCTTCTCCAACTTACTCATCATATCTATCGTGATTTCTTTAGCACAGAGCTGTCTATAGAAGTGGCTAAGCTCGGCTAGCACCTTCCACACCGCATTGTCAAAATAGCCCCGAAACATAACAGGTAGAAGTCTTTCCATGATTATGTGATAATCATGACTCTTCAACCCAGTTAGTTTTCCCGTTTTCACATTCACAGCTCGTTTCAGACTAGATGCGTAACCATCTGAATTTCAAACTTTTAGACCATTCGAGTACTCCTTTGTTTGACTACTTTGTCCACAAACTTCGTATTCTGGCATTTTGTACATGGGCACTGCACCTTATCGGTATTTGACAATGAAAATGTTCGATCTACAAAAGCATCTGTCTTGGCAAACCACTCATCTGAGTAACCACCATATCTGCTCTTCCAACCAGTATACATCCAACTGGGGTCTTCACCCATGTTTTACTCTGCAGTATGAAGCTAGAGAAATTACATTCGCTTTACATATATTGGAAGGGATAGATCCTAAACCCACCCAAGAGTGACCAAGAGGAGCGTGCTTATAACGAGACGCGGGGTCCGGATCCAGACGCAATTTTGGCAGCTATAAAGGCCTCAGTTTTTGACACATGTTTAAAGTGTTCATCACCACACACACACCTCATTTAAAGAAAGTTGATGAACACATTTGAAGAGAAAGTAACCACCATCAACATGCTCATTATAGAATAAACTCACAAAATGCAAAAGGGGCATTTCCCACATGCATCATCTAGGGGCTGGGCATATGAAAAACTCCTACACCTTGCTAGGAATGTCCATGCCAAGTTTCACCCAAATTCAAAACCTTTTTGATGTCCTTTTTGGTATAGCTAGAAAGAGGGTAGTTTGAACACAAATTCAAATTCAAACTGTTTTTATCCCATGAATTCAAAAGTGGGAGGCATATTCTTACTCAGCACATTTTTGTGAACTCACACACCAATTTTCAGTCCATTTGGAGTTGATCTTGACATGAGCTAAGTGTAGCAAATTCAAACTTTATTTGAACTTCAAACTGAATATGTGCTAAAACTTAGTCAAACCAAACCCAATTTGAATTTTACCCATTCAAATGGCTCAGAGGTGAATAATTCAAATCACCATGGGCATTGTAGGGTTTACTGTTTACAACAGTAATATAGAGTGAAGTTCAGAGGTTAAAAATGGAGGTGGGACCCACATGTCAGCCACTAAATCAAATTGAACCGACTGAGAAACAGAACACCCGGTTCTCGGGTGCAGCCCGAGCCCGCCACGGAGGGGCTGGCCGGCGCCAGCTCCTGCTGCATTCCCCGAGCTGGAGACCAGCCGCCCGGGCTCCTTATCCCTCCCCGGCGTGCTCCCGTTATATATCCACTGAGCCACGGCGTGTTCGGTCTGTTTTCCCACACCGAGCTCCACCGCAGCCAGCCGCCCTCTCAATTCCACCGTGATCAGGCTGATCACTCGCGAGCCCAGTCTCCTCAGCAGCAAAACGGCACCGTGAGCCCGTGAGCAACGTCCCAGACCCCGTATTAGCCAGCGAACAGGCGCCCTCGAGCTTCACCGGACATCTTTTCCGGCAGACGGAACGTTGCCAGCGTTCGGGCTCTCGTGGGCAGCTCGGTGAAGCCGTTGTCATGTCCACTTCTCTACACAAGAAAGGTGCATCATTGTATGTAGATGGAGTAGCTGAAAGCCGTTCAGCAGTTGATCAACCCTCGGTTGAGAATTTCCAAGTTTACTGCCAGCCAGTTCATATGAGCCGAGCTCACCTTCGAGTGAAATTCAGACACTAGGGTTGGTCAGGTCGATTGTCCAGTGGGTTCTACACGTACTAGCGCACACGCTCGAGAAGGAAGTAAGGAAAACTCTTGAGAATTGGCCGCGTTATGGCCGTTTTCCTCGCCGGCGTTGCTAGCTTCCACAAAGCCCGGGTTCATGTTCCTCGTGCTCTACTGATGCTCTCCGAACAATTTCCAATTGATTTGGTGCACGGTAGAGCAAAACCGACCTCACCAGAACCCTAGCAGGTGCTGTCACCGGTGCGCGCGGGTTTCCGGCCATCACCGGCAGCCGGCGAGCCCACAGCCGAGTTCAGGAGGTCCGGAAAGGGGCAGGCGGCGAGTTTCGGGCCGGGGGGTGGCCGGGAGCTCGATTCCAGCGAGTCTCGCCGGAGACCGCCGCCGCCGAGTATTTGGCGCGAGGAGGGAGACGAAGCACTGTATGTCGGGCCCATGGGCAGAAGTTTAAACTTTTCTTCGATTTTCAGTTTTAGTTCAAACTTCAATCCCACATAACTTTGGCTAGGAAGCTCCAAACCGAGTGAACCAAATTTTTTTGGATTCATCTCTCTGAGTACTTTCCAACAAATCAAGTTTCACTTCATGAAAATCCTTATTTCTCCAGAATTAATTCTTCAAACTTTAAACTGTTTGGAATTTTAACTGGAGAATCCTTTGGAGGAAAATTATGAAATTTTTCTGGGATGTTCACCAAAATATCCCTGAACTACCATAAAAATTTCAGATGCATTTGAGCTCATTTGATCCACCTAATGGTGTGATTAATGAAACTGTTCCAGAGAAAATAGAAAATGTCCAGAAACATTTTCAGAATTTCTCTGAAATTGTTTAGCTCATATCTTTAGCTAGGAACCTTAAAATTAAGTGAGACC
Source organism: Neostapfia colusana (assembly GCA_030760725.1). Lineage (NCBI taxonomy): Eukaryota > Viridiplantae > Streptophyta > Magnoliopsida > Poales > Poaceae > Neostapfia > Neostapfia colusana. The sequence continues at coordinate 87,136 of JASWHV010000311.1, forward strand.
AACTCCATTAGAACCCTGTGAAAATCTAGTTTTCAGAAAGTCATGGATTGCTCCATGAAAATCCCTAGAACACCCTAAGAGTTCCAATTAAGGTCAAGGCCATGATTATTTGTGGAGAGCTCAAATGAGCTTTGCTGCAACTAAAACTTGACCAAGTCTCTGTTTAGGTTGTAACCAAACCACAGTAAAAATTTCAGAGTCATTAGGTCTGTCTAGTAAGACTTATAAACTTCACAAGTTTAAATTCAATTCAAATGCATTTAAATTAATACATGTACTTGTTATATCATGTAGTCGCTAAGGTCGAGGAGGAACCCAAAGTCTTAGACTTCATCACTCCGGAAGAGCAGCTATCTTACGACCAAGAGCAGAAAGGCAAGCTCCAGTTTGCATTAACTTTTTTACAAATTTTTATTATTTTGAGAACTTACTTGAGTACCATTAATTCGTTCCTTAGAGTCTTGTTTGAAAACCCAAATGCATATCCAAGAAAACAATGGGTTGGGATTAGGATTGAAAACCCCGTTAGCTAATGCAATGCTAAGATAGAACTAATCGCGAGAATAGGCTAGAGGCACTCGACTTGGGTAGAGATAGAACATGAAACACATGGCAAAAAAAATGAGACCGGGCGGAGAGTAAGGGCAGCAAGACTTTGGGGCCTGTATGCTATTGCTCCGCTTGTGTCGATTGAGGACCGAGCCGTGTGCGGGTCTGTTGAACAAGCTAGAACAGTACCGAAGACCTACCGGCTATATGGGAACCGGGAAACCGATGTAACTCGGGTAGCTGGGTATTGAGGCATTGCCCGTCGTTTAGAGGGTATGTTGAGAGCTTGAGGTGTAAATCGGCTGGTGGCACTGAGATGCGCATGCAGAGACCTCTTGCTCGGGACGATGGGACCGGTTCAATATTTGGCTGACGGGTGAAAGGTGGTTGCGTACAGCGTCCGTGATGGTTGTTGTAGGCAACATCGAGTACGGGCGTACGTGACAGGTTATTCGGGTAACCCTGCAGGTGTAAATCGATTATAATCGTCATCCCTCGCGGTCAGTGAGTACCACTTATTCACTGTACCGTGGCGTAGAAAGAACAAGCTAGGTACATGTTAAAATGTTGCTGATTGAAAGATGAACTTTGATTGTTAATGATTTGATGAAGTTTAGAGCTAACTAAAGTTCTTTTCAACTTGGGCAAAGTACATGAGAGAAATGCGTTTCTTGTTTGATTGCGGCTCTCTCATGTGCCTTAGCGTAAGTTTCTCCACAACATGCTGCTAAAACCTAAAAGTAAGGTTCCACTAATTAGGCGAGTCCTTTGCAACTTATTTTACCTCATGTAACCTATCACCCTCATGTAGAAGTTTCATGCTTAGGAGAGACGGGTCAGTCTTTCTGAGCATTCGGGCTCACTGCTTGTATTTGAAGCTTTTGCAGGGTTCTATGATGAAGGGACTCCCGAGGAGGAGACGGAACCCCAGGAGGGGAACCCCGTCGAGTGGGAGTCGTGCACGCCGCCGTGTTAGTGTGGGTGCGTGCTAGCAAGGACACATTCACGGTCTGAACGTGAACTTGATGCGTAGTCTACGCCCGTGAGTGTAAACTGGACATATTTTGTTGTAAAAATGTTCATACACTGGTTTATGTAATAAAACTTTGCTTCCGCTTTGTACCTTTAATGTGTGTTATACGATGCTGTGCAACGCAGCACCCCTCAGCGTGATCCTGGCTCGACAATACCGTGGGGTCGTGTCAGCGTTGGTATTAGAGCTTGCTTGAGGTTTAACGCACTGAAAAGGTCATCTTTTTCAAAAATTCGGTGAGGAATGAGTTGGTAGCCCATATAAGGATGTTATTAGTGTATAGAAAGTGGCAAATTAACCTATTTGATTATGTCAGAAAGTCATGCATCTCGGGACACTTTATGTCTTAGGGGGTGCACGTAAGCGCTGTGCACCAGTGCGCACAAGCTGAAGGGTGGAGCCCCACGGGTGGCAGGTAACCCGACCCGCTTTAAGTTCCTCTACGACTCTTCATGTCGTTTGGGGTATTCGAGCAACGTCTGTCCCTGGCGTGCGTGGTACAATTTGGGAGACCCCATCACGTGGTCAGTAACGTGAACACGCAACTCAAGGCGTGTTTGGCTTGAGAACATCCGGGCGAGTGATGACGACCGGGTGTATGAACTGTATGGATACCAGGCTCGGTGTGCAGCCGAGTCTGACGATTGTGTGAGTTATCTGCAGGTAGTCTAACCACGAAACGGTAGACGTGTAGCATCCGTGTGCGAGAGACGTTTAGTGCCACTGAACTAACGAAGCCGGCTAAGTCCGGTATAGGTTTTTCTTTGTGAGGACGTAGTACCGACATACTCTGGTGACACATCGACGTCACACTCCACTAAATGAACAACTTTACTGTAAAACTTGAAAGTTTTAATCCGGAACACTAAAACTTTGATGTAACTCCTTCCTTTAATTAGGATATTCAAAGATAATAAGTTTTTAACTTATAGGATACTAAGGACAGAGTCCTCTGTTTTCAGCTGAATTAAGGCTGAAGTTAATCAGAGGTTAGAGGTTGAGTTCTTTCGAGGTTGGGGTCATATGATACATTTCTGGAAATCTGTGGAAGAGCTTTACAACTTTTCTGTTGAGGTCCAGAGGTGTTTCATCCCTTAACCAATCGAAAAATGCAGTAGAGTTGAAACTGTCCAGAAAACAGGGCAGAGCAAACACTCTCTGTAACTCTCTGTAAATTAAGCATAACTTCCTGCATAAAAATCCAAAAATAGAAAATGAGGTAGTTCTGAAAATTTTATTAGATGGGTTACAACTTTTTAACAGAAAGTTTTGTCAGTTTGGGAGCAGAATTAACTGGAATTCTTGGATCAAACCAGTACCTAAAGCAGGGAGGTGCTGTCCAATTTTCTCCAGAAATTATGTTAACTTTGACATCTCCTAACTTTTGAACCAGGACAGATCTTAGGCCAAGCAAATACTTTCTGGAAAGATATTGAAGTTAGATTTAACTTTGATGTTGAGCTCCAGAATTGTTTTTGCTTTAGCATGGTCTAAATCCGGTTGAAATGGAAACTGGTCAGGGCTGTCATGATGGACATCAGATCAACAGTCAAATTTGTTTAAAGTTTGAACTATGTTTCCAAGTTTTACGAGTTCAATGACATGTTTTATGTTATAACTCAATGGTTTACTGTTTAAATAAATATTTGACATTTCTCAAATATGTTTCTACAGATGACGGCAGATAAACAATTGGAGAACGGTTGGGTGGTGTCCCACTGTTCTCACCACAGCGGCTATCCGGAAGCATTGAGGCAAATGCTTCAATATTTCAGGTACAGCGAGATGCCACAGTACTTCACCAAAGAAGAAGGCGAGGAGGGGAACAAGGCATGGATGATCCATGTCGAAGTTCCTGCAGGACCTACGCCACCTGGTTGGGCGCCGTTCACCGTTACGGTGAGAGGTAGACAGCCGGAAGGAATGTAGCAAGTGGCAGCCCGCGACGCCATGTCTCGTTTCTGCCAACTACATGTGAGAGCTATGGGGGGCACTCCATACACGCTCGTTCCGGTGGAGGGACGGGCTAATCATGTGTGGGAAGGGAGGTACAGGGAGGCAACAGATCCGGGTTGCCCAAGGTACAACCCCGCGGAGGCGAGCCTCAGCCTCCAATTGAAAGCAGGAAAGGCCATAATGGACAACCAAGCTGTCCATATGGAGGGTCTTGCTGCAAGACTTAATAAGAGCACCAGCCGTGGAGACCATTTCGAGAGTGCTCACAGCGCACTCCGCAATGTGCTCCTTCCGACGATTAAGCGACTGAACGAACAGCATAATCAGTTGCATCGTCTGAAGAAGGCAAGGAAGAAAAGCCGTGTTGACATCGTGGCGTTGCAAGAACAGGTGCAGGATCTGACCCAGCAAAACCAGGTCCTTACTCAAGAGCGGGACGACGCTATTGAGGAGGGGCAAGGCTGGAAAGAGGACTACAACCAGGCCATGGACGAGGTGCATGCGTTGCAGGACCTCGTACCTCCGGTATTGGGCATACCGGTGGTCTTGGGTCTTCCGTCAATGGGAGAACCTGAGATGGGAGAGGAGGTTGTAGATCCGGAGCCACCAGCAGAGGTACCGGAGGAGGACGACCCACAGGAGGTCGAGTTCTACTCTGAGTAGGAGGTTACCGTTGCCAAGTAGGGCAACCAGAGTGGTGTAACCCAAACTTTTGTAACCAGTGACATGTCGTGTAGGCAGTAGCGTATGTATAGGTAGCAACGACATGAGCACGACTTCTCGGAGACCCGAGAATAATGTATCTTGTATAAAGTTTATGCTTTATCAATATATGTGAATGTTGTGCAAATTATTCATGCGTCACTTCAAATACCTACTGTTTCATATGGAATTTTTAAGTATGACATGTGCTGATTGCTGCTGTTTTAAATTTCAGAATGACTCGTACTCGTGCCAACCCGGACGTTGGGGGTTCTAGTCAAGGGGGAGAAACCTCCCAACAGCCTCCTGAGGACTCCTCGGGACAGCAATGGCAGCAGCAGCCACAGTAACAACCGCCACCGCCACTGCCAATGGTTACTTTGGCGGATATTGTAGCAGCAATGGCGGGCTCTTATCAGCAGCACACAGAGTTGCTGCAGACCCTTATTGAAAATACGTCTCGACCAGAGAGGCGTCATGATCGTGAGGAGCATCAACAGAGCTCCTACTCCGATTTTCTGGCAACTTATCCCCCGGTATTCTCAAGGGCGGATGAACCCCTCGATGTGGACAACTGGCTCCGCACGATGGAAATGAAGTTAGGGCTGCTCCAAGTGAGTGAGCAGCGCAAGACTCAGTTCGTGGTCCAACAGCTCCAAGGATCCGCGAGTGCATGGTGGGAGAACTACTGTGCTTCACAGCCCACCGACCGAGTTATGACCTGGGTGGAGTTCCGGACGGCCTTCAGGGCCTATCATATACCGTCGGGTCTCATGAAGAGGAAGACGCAGGAGTTTCTACACTTGCAGCAAGGGAGCCGGAACGCGCTGGAATACTCCAGGGCGTTCAACGATCTCGTGCTTTACGCGTCGTATCACGCCAATACTGACGAGAAGCGGCGGGACCACTTCTACCAGGGGCTTAATCCGCTCCTGAAGGACAAATTGGCGATGTTCAATCGCGGCAGCCTCAACGATATAATTGATGCTGCGATTGTCCAGGAGGACTCCGGCAAGGAGTTAGCGGCGGTGGAAAGGAAGCGAAGCGCGCCACAAAGCAGCGGAGAAGGGAGTGGTCCTTCTCAGAAATATCGGATGGTGAATCACCCACCATCGGGTCCACGTTGGCAGCCACCACAGAGGCCGATGCCGTTCCGCAGTCGGCCATATTCTTCACCGGCATTCAGGCCGGCACTGCCAGCATCACCTCCGCAACAACATCAGCAGCAGCGGGCGATGCCGCGTGCATATGCACCTCAGCAGCGCATGCCGGGCTTTCGTCCTCCAAGCAGTGGCCACATGCTACAAATGTAGTAGTCCAGGACACTTCGACAACAGTTGTCCAGAGAGACAAGGCGGCGGAGTTGCACCACAACTTCCGGGGAGGAATCAGCCCCGGAACCCTACTAATGTGTGGTGGGCAAACCCTAGGCCCGGCACCGTCCACCAGCTTGCCATAGAGGACGTGCCGGAGGGTGAGCCAATCCTTGTGGGTATGTTCCAACTCCACCAGCATCCCGCCATAGTGTTGTTTGATTCAGGCGCCACGCACAATTTTATTAGCCAAGCTTTCATTGCTAAACACAGCTTGCAAATACTACCCACCGATAGTCCATATTTGATTTGTTCACCGGGTGGGAAGATTTCAGCAAGTGTAATGGTTTCCAAATCACCATTATGCTTAGCAGGTAGAGTGTACCCTACGTCTCTCATAATCTTAGAGGGACAGAAGGTCGGTGTCATCTTAGGGATGTCGTAGTTAACCCGCCACGGCGCTGTTTTAGACACCGTCCTTCGAATCGTGCACTTGAACTCAGAAGTGCACGGATCTCACTCTTTATTTCTGGACAGTCGAGAAATAAAACTTCCAAGTGTCTATCAATCCACAGCTATTAGATTGGAAGATGTTCCAGTGGTCCGAGAGTTCCCTGACGTGTTCCCGGATGACTTACCGGAGATGCCGCCCGATAGAGAGGTGGAGTTCAAGATTGAACTTGCACCGGGAACCATGCCAATATCCCGAAGGCCGTACAAGATGGCGCCCAAAGAGTTGGCTGAACTGAAGACCCAGCTAACATACCTGCTGGAAAAGGGTTTTATTAGGCCAAGCTCCTCGCCATGGGGCTGTTCGGCATTATTTGTGAAGAAGAAGGATGAGACGTTGCGGCTTTGCGTGGACTATCGTCCATTAAACGCCGTAACCATCAAGAACAAGTACCCGTTGCCACGGATCGACATGTTGTTTGATCAGTTGGTCGAAGCAAAGATCTTTTCCAAGATGGACTTAATATCCGGGTACCATCAGACTAAGATACGGGCTGAGGATATTCCGAAGGCGGCTTTCTCGATGAGGTATGGACTTTATGAGTACCTGGTCATGTCCTTCGGCCTCACCAACGCTCCAGCTCACTTCATGTATCTAATGAATTCGGTATTCATGCCGAAGCTGGACAAGTTTGTCGTGGTCTTCATCGACGACATCCTGGTATATTCCAAGTCGGAGGAAGATCACAAGAAGCATCTGCATATAGTCTTGCAACGGCTGCGGGATCACAAGCTATACGCAAAATTCAGGAAATGCGAGTTCTGGATATCGCAAGTGCCTTTTCTCGGGCATATCATCTCAGCGGAGGGTATAACTGTAGACCCGAGTAAGATCACACAAGTGCTGAATTGGAAATCCCCGAGAACCGTTCACGAGGTACGGAGTTTCCTCGGACTCGCGGGATATTATCGGAGGTTCATTCCAAACTTCTCGAAGATTGCCAAGCCTATGACGGAGCTGCTGAAGAAGGCTACGAAATATGTTTGGAGTCGAGCGTGTGAAGCAGCATTCAAGGCTTTAGTAAAGCACCTAACATCAGCACCGGTTTTGGTGCAGCCAGACACAACAAAACCGTTCGATGTGTACTGCGATGCATCCGGCGTTGGGCTCGGATGTGTGCTGATGCAAGACCGAAGAGTGGTCGTGTACGGGTCACGGCAGCTTAGAAACTATGAGCAGAATTATCCAACTCATGACTTGGAGCTCGCTGCTGTGGTACTGGCACTTAAAATGTGGAGGCACTACCTACTTGGTAACCTCGTACATTTATACACCGACCACAGAAGCCTCAAGTACATATTCACTCAGAAGGAGCTGAACATGAGGCAGCGAAGATGGTTAGAGTTGATAAAGGATTACGAAATAGAGATCCATTATCACCCCGGCAAAGCAAACGTGGCGGATGCGCTGAGTCGCAAGTCACACGTCAACAATCTGACCATGACACCGTTGGAAGAGAGCGAACCACCACTGCATGTGATTCCACATGGAGCTCTCTACAACTTAGCTTTGATCCCCACCATCCGTGAAGAGATAGCGGCAGCTCAGAAACATGACAAGGGCATCCCACATTTGCGGAGACGTGTAGACAGTGGGGAACTAAAATGTTTCTGGAAGGACGGAGACGGCGTCCTATGGTTCAAGGACCGGATCGTTGTACCCCGTAACCCGGAATTATGGAAGAAAATCTTTGATGAGGCTCAGTTGTCAAAGTTTTCTATTCACCCCGGCAGCAATAAAATGTATCAAGAACTCAGAAGCAAGTTTTGGTGGACACGGATGAAGCGGGAGATCGCAAAGTACGTTTCCGAGTGTGATACATGTCGAAGGGTGAAGGCAGATCATATGCTGAAACCGGGACTGCTACAACCACTGGGCGTTCCTGCCTGGAAATGGGAAGATGTGAGCATGAACTTCATCGTCGGTTTACCCACCACTTTTCAGAAGCATGATTCTGTGTGGGTGATCGTCGACCGGCTCACCAAAGTTGCCCATTTCATTCCGGTCAACACCAACTACAACGCCAAGAAGTACGCTGAACTGTACATCTCACAGATCATATGCTTGTACGGCATACCACGTACCATCATATCGGATTGGGGCACTTTGTGTCCCGTTTTTGGGAGCAGCTACACGCTGCATTGGGGATGAAGCTGATCTGTAGTTCAGCATACCACCCGCAGACGGATGGGCAAACCGAGTGGATAAATCAGATTCTAGAAGATATGCTACGAGCTCACGCTATCAACCACTGCAAGAATTGGGATGATCACTTGCCGTTAGCCGAGTTCTCATACAACAATGGGTACCAAGCCAGAATCAAGATGGCGCCTTATGAGGCGCTATACGGCAGAAAATGCCGCACACCATTGAATTGGTGTGAGTCTGGCGAAAGGGTCACCTTCAGGATTGATCTTGTCAACAACGCAGAGGAAAAGGTTCGGCTGATTCAGGCGAACCTAAAAGCCACCCAATCCCGGCAGAAACAGTATGCGGACCTCAGAAGACACCCATTACAATTCAAAGTAGGGGATCACGTATATCTACGTGTGTCTCCAATGAAGGGCGTAAACAGATTCGGGGTGAGAGGAAAGTTGGCACCCCGATTCATCGGTCCGTTTCAGATTACCGAAAGATGTGGATCAGTAGCATACCGGCTGAAATTACCAGAAGCACTTTCCGGTGTGCACGACGTCTTTAACATTTCCCAGCTGAGGAAGTGTCTTAAGCTATCAACTACCATTCAGCTGGAGGGCATAGAAGAACTGAAATCGGATCTCATCTATCGGGAGAAACCGGTTCAGATCATTGACGAAAAGGCCCAAACCACACGCAACCGTACGTTGTGGTTCTTCAAAGTTCTGTGGAGTAATCACTCCGTGGACGAAGCGACATGGGAGAGCGAAGGATTTCTTCGCGCTAACTACCCCGACTTTTTCACGTCGCATATCCGGTAATTTTCCACCGTCCTCTCTCTCATTTTTCACCTTATAATCTCGGGACGAGATTCTTAGTGGGGGAGGAATGTAAAGGCCTCAGTTCTTGACACATGTTTAAAGTGTTCATCACCATACACAAACCTCATTTGAAGAAAGTTGATGAACACATTTGAAGAGCAAGTAACCAGCATCAACATGCTCATTAGATAATAAACTCACAAAATGCAAAAGGGGCATTTCCCACATGCATCATCTAGGGGCTGGGCATATGAAAAACTCCTACACCTTGCTAGGAATGTCCATGCCAAGTTTCACCCAAATTCAAAACCTTTTTGAGGTCCTTTTGGGTATAGCTAGAAAGAGGGTAGTTTGAACTGAAATTCAAATTCAAACTGTTTTTATCCCATGAATTCAAAAGTGGGAGGCATATTCTTACTCAGCACATTTTTGTGAGCTCACACACCAATTTTCACTCCATTTGGAATTGATCTTGACATGAGCTAAGTGTAGCAAATTCAAACTTTATTTGAATTTCAAACTGAATATGTGCTGAAACTTAGTCAAACCAAACCCAATTTGAATTCTAACCATTCAAATGGCTCAGAGATGAATAATTCAAATCACCATGGGCATTGTAGGGTTTACTGTTTACAAGAGTAATATAGAGTTAAGTTCAGAGGTTAAAAATGGAGGTGGGACCCACATGTCAGCCACTAAATCAAATTAAACCGACTGAGAAACAGAACACCCGGTTCTCGGGTGCAGCCCGAGCGCGCCACCGAGGGGCTGTCCGGCGCCAGCTCATGCTGCATTCCCCGAGCTGGAGACCAGCCGTCCGGGCTCCTTATCCCTCCCTGGCGTGCTCCCGTTATATATCCACCGAGCCACGGCGTGTTCGGTCTGTTTTCCCACACCGAGCTCCACCGCAGCCAGCCGCCCTCTCAATTCCGCCGTGATCAGGCTGATCACTCGCGATCCCAGTCTCCTCAGCAGCAAAACGGCACCGTGAGCCCGTGAGCAACGTCCCATACTCCGTATTAGCCAGCGAACAGGCGCCCTCAAGCTTCACCGGACATCTTTTCCGGCGGACCGAACGTTGCCGCCGTTCGGGCTCTCGTGGGCAGCTCGGTGCAGCCGTTGTCACGTCCACTTCTCTACACAAGAAAGGTGCGTCATTGTATGTAGATGGAGTAGCCGAAAGTCGTTCGGCAGTTGATCAACCCTCGGTTGAGAATTTCCAAGTTTACTGCTAGCCAGTTCATATGAGCCGAGCTCACCTTCGAGTGAAATTCGGACTCCACACACTAGGGTTGGTCAGGCTGATTGTCCAGTGGGTTCTACACGTACTAGCGCACACGCTCGAGAAGAAAGTAAGGAAAACCGTTGAGGATCGGCCGTGTTATAGACATTTTCCTCTCTGCCGTTGCAAAGTACCTCGGCTCACCGTCGAGGGTATGGTTGCCGGCGTTGCTAGCTTCCACAAAGCCCGGGTTCATGTTCCTCGTGCTCCACTGATGCTCTCCGAATGATTTCTGATCGATTTGGTGCACTGTAGAGCAAAACTGACCTCACAGGAACCCTAGCAGGTGCTGTCACCGGTGCGCGCGGGTTTCCGGCCATCACCGGCGGCCGGCGAGCCCACAGCCGGGTTCAGGAGGTCGGGAAAGGGGCAGGCGGCGAGTTTCGGGCCGGGGGGTGGCTGGGAGCTCGATTCTGGCGAGTCTCGCCGGAGACCGCCGCCGCCGAGTATTTGGCGCGAGGAGGGAGACGAAGCACTGTATGTGAGGCCCACAGGCAGAAGTTTAAACTTTTCTTCGATTTTCAGTTTTAGTTCAAACTTCAAACCCACATAACTTTGGCTAGGAAGCTCCAAATCGAGTGAACCAAATTTTGTTGGATTCAGCTCTCTGAGTACTTTCTAACAAATCAAGTTTCACTTCATGAAAATACTTATTTCTCCAGAATTAATTCTTCAAAATTTAAACTGTTTGGATTTTAACTGGAGAATCCTTTGGAGGAAAATTATGAAATTTTGCTGGGATGTTCACCAAAATATCCATGAACTACCATAAAAAGTTCAGATCCATTTGAGCTCATTTGATCCACCTAATGGTGTGATTAATGTAACTGTTCCAGAGAAAATAGAAAATGTCCAGAAATATTTTCAGAATTTCTCTGAAATGTTTAGCTCATATCTTTAGCTAGGAACCTTCAAATTAAGTGAGACCAACTCCATTAGAACCCTCGGAAAATCTAGTTTTCAGAAAGTCATGGCTTGCTCCATGAAAATCCCTGGAACACCCTAAGTGTTCCAATTAATGTCAAGGACATGATTATTTGTGGAGAGCTCAAATGAGCTTTTCTGCAACTAAAACTTGACCAAGTCTCTGTTTAGGTTGTAACCAAACCACAGTAAAAATTTCAGAGTCATTGGGTCTGTCTAGTAAGACTTATAAACTTCACAAGTTTAAATTCAATTCAAATGCATTTAAATTAATACATGTACTTGTTATATCATGTAGTCGCTAAGGTCGAGGAGGAACCCGAAGTCTTAGACTTCGTCACTCTGGAAGAGCAGCTAGCCTATGACCAAGAGCAGTAAGGCAAGCTCCGGTTTGCATTAACCTTTTTATAAATTATTATTGTTTTGAGCACTTACTTGAGTACCATTAATTCGTGCATTAGAGTCTTGTTTGAAAACCCAAATGCATAGCCAAGAAAATCATGGGTTGGGATTAGGATTGAAAACCCTGTTAGCTAATACAATGCTAAGATAGTGTAGGATTCGGTACAAGTCGAGTGGTTGGAACTACTCGCGAGAATAGGCTAGAGACACTCGACTCGGGTAGACATAGCACATGAAACACATGGCAAAAAAAATGAGACCGAGCAGAGAGTAAGGGCAGCAGGACTTTGGGGCCTGTGTGCTATAGCTCCGCTTGTGTCGATTGAGGACCGAGCTGTGCGCGGGCCTGTTGAACAAGGTAGAATAGTACCGAAGACCTACCGGCTATATGGAAACCGAGAAACCGATGTAACTCGGGTAGCTGGGTATTGAGGCATTGCCCGTCGTTCAGAGGGTAGGTTGAGAGCTTGAGGTGTAAATCGGCTGGCGGCACTGAGATGCGCGTGCAGAGACCTCCTGCTCGGGACGATGGGACCGGTTCAATATTTGGCTAACGGGTGAAAGGTGGTTGCATACGGTGTCCGTGATGGTTGTTGTAGGCAACATCGAGTACGGGCGTACGTGTCAGGTTATTCGGGTAACCCTGCAGGTGTAAATCGATAATAATCGGCGTCCCTCACGGTCAGTGAGTATCAGTTGTTCACTGTACCGTGATGTAGAAAGAACAGGCTAGGTACATGTTAAAATGTTGCTGATTGAAAGATGAACTTTGATTGTTAATGATTTGTTGTAGTTTAGAGCTAACTAAAGTTCTTTTCAACTTTGGACAAATTACATGAGAGAAATGTGTTTTTTGTTTTATTGCGGCTCTCTCATGTGCCTTAGCGTAAGGTTCTCCACAACTTGCTGCTAAAACCTGAAAGTAAGGTTCCACTAATTAGGCGAGTCCTTTGCAACTTATTTTACCTCATGTAACCTATCACCCTCATGTAGAAGTTTCATGCTTAGGAGAGACGGGTCAGTCTTGCTGAGCCTTCGTGCTCACTGCTTGTGTTTGAAGCTTTTGCAGGGTTCTATGAGGAAGGGACTCCCGAGGAGGAGACGGAACCCCAGGAGGGGAACCCCGTCGAGTGGGAGTCGTGCACGCCGCGGTGTTAGTGTGGGTGCGTGCTAGCAAGGACACGTTCACGGGCTGAACGTGAACATGATACGTAGTCTACGCCCGTTAGTGTAGACTGGACATATTTTGTTGTAAAAATGTTCATACACTGGTTTATGTAATAAAACTTTGCTTATGCTTTGTACCTTTAATGTGTGTTATCCGGTGCTGTGCAACGCAGCACCCCTCAGCGTGATCCTGGCTCGACAAGACCGTGGGGTCGTGTCAGCAGCATAACCCCGCTGTTCTCCAACTGCACGCCCGATAATGGTGCAGCAGAGAACATTTGGGTTACGTCATCGAAATTTCGTCCGAATCCAGACCCCACGTCTTGTCATAAGCACGCCTCCTTGGTCACACTGTCCAAAAAGAGACAATTCCAAACCTACACGCCTCACATGTGTAATGCATATGAGATGGGCCGGTCCGAAACGGCTGACGCATATTGTATAGAATACGTTAATCTTACATTTTGGAGTGATTTACGAGAGAGAGGTAAGAACGAGAGAGAGGAGGAAAGAACGAGGGCAATTAGGGCTAAAAATGGCCGGAGAGTACTTGGCGATGACGGTGGGCGGCGGAGGAACTCCGACGATCTTGTTCTCTGACACAAATGGACAAAAAGTCTTGGGACATGATCGTTTGACTTCACAGAAACCTAAGAAGCGCTAAACTAGTTGGCTAAGGCGACGACACCCATGGTTATGGCACCAACGGCGCTTCTTGATCAAAAACCACACGGTTCTCGACGATTGTCTCGACGGCGGACACGGCCATGGCAATTGACCTTTAAATGGGCCATGTCATGCCATATTTGAGTTGTGCCGGACTGAGCTGGCCCGAAGCCCGTTTATTATTTATATATCGATAATATACACTCAAGCAATCAAATTAAACTAAAATTTCTAACTTAATAATCCACTAACTAAAAATTTCAAAAGAAATACTAAACTAACTTAATAGTCAACTAAACCAAAATTAAGTAATCTAATTCCAAGTTTTTAAGGTGTCGCTTAAGCGAGGCGTCGCTGGAGGATAAGGTGTCCGGTCGCCTTACATCCCAGAATAAGGCGGGGGAAGCGGCGACGGTGGGGGGGGGGGGGGAGGGGGCGGGCGGGGAGAGGGCTAGCTGGCCTAGGAGAGAGGCGGGGGAGAGGCGGGTGGGCAGAGGGCGAGCCGACCTGGAGGGCTGGTGGGGGGGAGGGGCGGGCGAGGAGAGCGCGGTGGGGGGAGGGGCGGGCGGCGGTGGAAGGGGCGGGCGAGTTGAGGGCGGCACAGTGTGGAGGACTGAAGGTAACCCTTATGCTTGAGGCAGCAGAAAAGATAAAGTGGGCTGGCTGAGGAGGCTGAGGTAGAGAAGAGGCTAAAGTGCGCATATCAAGTGGCTGAAGGGACGGGGGACAGCATTGTCCGTGATGGCGCCTGCTTGAAGCTTAGTTGGGCGGCACGGCGCACAGCAGACATTCGAGTGGGCGCGACGCAGCTCGGCGCCGGCAGCAGCAGCGCGGGCTTGGTGGCGGTGGCGGCAGCAAGGGATCAGCAGCGGCGGCGGCAGCAGCACGGGCTCAGCGGCGGCGCCGCACGGAAGGCATCTCGGCTGCGAGCTGCGGCGCATGCTCGATTTGGGTGACGCTTAATGGGTGCAGATAGGGTCCAATTTGTATTTTTTTTACATACTTCACGTAAATGGGCAAACAACATTTAAACCCGACCCAAAACCATTTCGTTCAGTCAGTTTACAACGTTTAGAAGACCTAAATAAACTAAATTAATAACTAAATGAAGTAAACAAACTAAATTAATTACTAAATGAACTAAATAAACTAAACTAATTACTAAATCAACCAATTGAACTAAATTAATTACTAAATAAAACATATCTCAAAGTGGCGACGGCGCCGGGGCGGCTTGGGCGGCTTGGGGCGGCACCAGGGTGGCTCCGGGCGGCGCCGGGGCGGCTCCGGGCGGCGCCGGGGCGGGTCGGGCGGCGGGTCGGCGCTGGGGCGGGTCGGGCGCCAGGGCGGCGCACGACGGCGGCGCCGGGCAGCTCGGGCGGCGGGGCGGGGGCGGCTCGGGCTGTGGGGCAGCGTGCGGCGGCGGCTTAGGGCGACATTGGCCTCTGTGACGGCGGCGGCGCTGCGGGCTCGGGCTCGTGCTAAACAGCGTTTATACCCGACCCAAAACCGTTTCGTTCAGCCTGTTTACAATGTTTAGACGACCTAAATAAACTAAATTAGTTACTAAATGAACTAAATTAATTACTAAATGAACTAAATAAACTAAATTAATTACTAAAGCAACTAAATGAACTTAATTAATTAGTAAATAAAACGTACCTCAAAGTGGCGGCGGCGTGGCGGCACGTGGCGGCGACGCCAGGCAGCTCGGGCAGCGGGGTGGGGCGGCTCGGGTGGTTGGGTGGGGCGCGGCGGCGGCGCTGGGGCGGTGCAGGGCGACGGCGGCCTCGGTGACGGCGGCGGTGGTGCGGGCGCTGGTGGCGGCGGTGTTCGCGGTGGCGGCAGTGCGGTCTCGGACTCGGGCTAATGAGCCCGAGCCTGGGCCGAGGTGGTGGTTAAAACCATCCACTTACGACGGCCGTGTAACCTACGACGGCTTAGGTTACGGCCGTCGTAAGTTACACTTAGTTTACAACGGTGTTGTAACTTACGACGGCTTAGGGTTGCGGCCTTCGTAAGTTGTGGATAACTTACGACGGTCCAGTAACTTACGACAGCTATGGGTCCGTAGCCGTCGTTAGTTAGTTTACTTACGATGGCCTGCAGTGACCGTCGTAAGTTAATTTACTTACGACGGCTAGCCATCATAAATAATGTGGCCGTCGTAAGGTGTGACGTTTCCTGTAGTGACTAGAAAGGATGAGCTTCGGTTCATGTAATACAACGCCGGTTGCAAGAACTTGGCGTCAATGATCATTATCTCTCATAGCCCGGAATAGATTGTTAGATCCTACTTTGTCGTTATAGTAGGAAGATGAGGTTGTAATCCAGGCATATATTGTGTACCTCTTGTAAATAAGACCATTTTTTTCTCTCCATATAATGAACACCGGGTAACCTGTCTTTTCGAAAAAAATAGTTATTCTTTATAGTTCATAGTTAATACTTATGTTAATATTTACAAATAAGGAAATTAAAAATTTTTATGGGATCTATACAATGATAAGGTTCATATAATGGATAATTTTATAACTAATATAATCCTTACAACATATTAATAAATAACAATTGACATAATTAATCATATTATCCATACCTGATGCCATGCACCTCGTGGCAGCCGTGCTCGCCGCACCTGCCCTTGCCTGACGCCATGCACCTCATGCCCTCACCACCGCGCCGCGCCGTGCGGCGCGCCATGCCGGCGCTGTCGCATGAAACCGATTGCGGTTTTAGGTGCCTTTAAAATAAGATTTTTGTTATAATTATGGAATTTTCTAATTTTCATGTGACTGAAATTAGCATGTTTTTAATTTAGACCTTCAATAGCATTCCTGTATAATTATATATGAACGGAAACCCAGAGAATTCAGCCCACTGAATAGAGAAGGCCAGGTCCCCTTGTTCAGCCCTCAAATAGCGCTCACGGTGGTTGGAGTGCGGCCTCTCCTCCAAACAAACCGGCCGCGGCGCGGAGCGGAAGTCGCTGGGTGGGTGCGAAGGCGCTGGCCAAGTCGACGTCAGCGATGGCAGAGCAGACTCTGTCTGGTTCTGGTTCTGGTTCTGGTTCTGGGCACCGGAGGAAGGTCGACGACGAACACCTCCAGGACGCGCACGTCACCCGGTGGCAAAAGATGGAAGAACACGAAGATCAGGCAGCAAAGAGCAAGTTGGAGATCGTAGTTGTCGGCGACGAGCCCGAGCCGGCAGCGCCTGCGCCTAACGCCTCCTTTGCTGACCCGGTTGCGACAAGCAGCGGCTGGCTACCACGTCCCGAGCCGGCAGACGTCATCGCTTCCCTCATAAAAGTCCTGGAACAGGATAATCCCGCAACGATGTCGGATGGTGTAGACGCCGCATGGCTTCATACTCCACGGCCGCCTGAGTTGTGCTTCGTGCTGGACGGCAAGGAGTCGTCAGAACCCTTCTTATCGGCCGGTGAGAAAAACAACCCCCCCCCCCACCCCACCCCCCCCCCCCCCCCGATGAAGTGCCACCGCACGACGATGGCGAGTACAACTTTTGGACAGACAGCTACACGTTCCCGTCATTCTTCTGAAGCTTTTTTATCTCTTTGGTCGATCGAGGATCCGTGTACCCATCGGCCCACGGGATGCAGCCAGTTACTATTGCATTATAGATGAGTACTATTTGATAGATGAATTTAATGGACCTGTCTGTTACTTCCTCTCACTCTTTTTTTTTCTTAATTGAGCATTTCGGCTGCATGGATTTAACAAACACATTCTTGTTAAATTTGAAATAGTCTTTAGTATGTAGTTATTATTTTATGAATAATATAAATTAATGGTGAGTCTCGAGCAATCTCATCACGTTAGGGTTTTGGGGATTTGGGCGAGTGTGTTGGGGTGTGGAGTTACCTATAGCCTGCGACACGTCGCCTTGTATTGGATATACATGTATCTATAGTAGGTTGAACATGATGGAGCATTATATGTCAATTGATTAGCATGATAGGAGAAAGTGGTGATGGATCTAAGGGTAATAGATCTTATGCCAAGCTAGAACAATGGCTTGCTAGAGGGGTCGTCGGAGTCAGATAACCCAAACAATTGAAATGTTGATATCAGTAGGGAAGAAGGGATTAGAGTTTGT
>JASWHV010000312.1:0-5000 GCA_030760725.1 Neostapfia colusana
GAAATGTACCAGCAGCCTGTCAGCCACCAGAACACGTCTCACCGAAGACACGGTGGGTGCACCGTGTTTTCCATATCCCACAGTTTCGCAACCATTCACTTACAGCTTGAAATGACCGGCAGTCTCTAAGACACCGGAACACATCTCACCGAACACACATGGATGCACCATGTTTCCCATTTCCGACAGTTTCGCACCCATCAGCCAACAGCTTGACATGACCAGCAGCCTCTCAGCCGCCAGAACGCATCTCACCGAAGACAAGGTGGGTGCACGAAGTTTCACGTATCAAACAGTATCACACCACATCACCATCAGCTTGAAATGACCAGCAGCCTCTCAGCCACCGGAACACGTCTCTCCAAAGACAAGGCGGGTGCACCGTGTGTCCCATATCCAACAGTTTCACACCCATTCGCCAACAGCTTGAAATGTACCAGCAGCCTGTCAGCCACCGGAACACGTCTCACCAAAGACACAGTGGGTGTTTCACGTATCCAACAGTATCACACCACTTCGCAAGCAGCTTGAAATGACCGGCAGCCTCTCAGCCACCTGAACACATCTCACCGAAGACACGTGGGTGCACCGTGTTTCCCATATCCGACAGTTTCACACCCATCAGCCAATAGCTTGACATGACCAGCAGCCTCTCAGCCGCCAGAACACGTCTCACCGAAGCCACGACAGGTGCACCGTGTTTCCCGTATCCAACAGTTTCGCGCCCATTCGCCAACAGCTTGAAATGTACCAGCAGCCTGTCAGCCACCAGAACACATCTCACCGATGACACCATGGGTGCACCGTGTTTCCCGTATCCGACAGTTTCGCGCCCGTTCGCCAACAGCTTGAAATGTACCAGCAGCCTGTCGGCCACCTGAACACGTCTCACCGAAGACACGTGGATGCACCGTGTTTCCCGTTTCCGACAGTTTCACACCCATCAGCCAACAGCCTGACATGACCAGCAGCCTCTCAGCCGCCAGAACACATCTCACCGAAGACATGGTGGGTGCACGATGTTTCACATATCCAACAGTATCACACCGCTTCGCCAACAGCTTGAAATGACCAGCAGCCTCTCAGCCACCGGAACACATCTCTCCGAAGACAAGGAGGGTGCACCGTGTGTCCCGTATCCGACAGTTTCGCACCCATTCGCCAACAGCTTGAAATGACCAGCAGCCTCTCAGCCACCAGAACACGTCTCACCGAAGACACGGAGGGTGCGCCGTGTTTCCCATATCGGACAGTTTCGCGCCCATTCGCCAACAGCTTGAAATGTACCAGCAGCCTGTCAGCCGCCAGAACACATCTCACCGAAGACACGGTGGGTGCACCGTAATACCCGTATCGGTCCATACCATCGCATGATAAACCAGAATCCGTACGGCCACCAGCCCACCATTGCGATGGCTGACAGTGCAACCAGATCTTCAAGCATTGGGTACATGCAATTCACTAAATAGTAAGGCCACAACACCCTAAGCCCACAAGAATCTGGTTTGAGCACTGCCCACCCCGACAGGAAAACGGACCGGTAACCATCCAGCCAACAATCCGTCCCATACCCGGGGGACGCCACAGCCACGTTTATCTGGCACCAGGATGATGTATCCACCCAAAAAGGGTGGCACAATGTGTCCCGAAGCCAAAATCCGTGTTGCACCGTCGCATCTGTGTTCATCTCAGTGAAGGTCCCCAAGGCCGGTAGGATGTTGGCAGCCTTGGATCATCCCAACACCGAGATCCGGTGGATGTAGTACACCGCGAGGGGAGGTAATCAAGGTTCCTTTCAGTATCCGACATCATCCTACTTTGCCCCGAGCTGACAGACCACCTCCCCCTAATATACCTTAGGAGCGCCCCCCCTCCCAGGAGTATGGGGGATTTTTGGGACTGCTGAGCGCACTATTTGGGAGAAGCCCAAAAAGTGGTATTTTTCTGGTTTTGCCGCGCCAAGCCTCCAAAACGGGTGGGTTATCTAGTTTCAACTTGGGTTCCCAGACTTCCCGTATTCTTTCCGGAGGCCTCCTGCTGTGTACAGTACGGCATCCCTGGACCCGAGTTCCTGAGATCCCGACTTTCCCGATTTCGACCCAGGAGGCCATCCATGCATTCCAAAACCTTCAAAATGCACCGTCCGAATGATTATTCAGCCAAGGTCCCGTCGGGCCACCGGGGATCCCAGTTAGTGAGTTTTACCGACTTTCCCAACTTTCCTCATTTCGACCCAGATGGCCATCCACGCATGAAAAACCATCAAGTTTTACCATCCGAACGTGTGTTCCGTTGAGGTCCATCCGCCCCCGGGACACATGTTCACGAGTTTTCCCATCTCTCAGCCGCCGGAACACGTCTCACCGAAGACAAGGTGGGTGCACCATGTTTCACGTATCCAACAGAATCGCACCGCTTCGCCAACAGCTTGAAATGACCAGCAGCCTCTCAGCCACAGGAACACGTCTCTCTGAAGACGAGGGTGGGTGCACCATGTGTCCCTTATCCGACAGTTTTGCACCCATTCGCCAACAGCTTGAAATGACCAGCAGCTTCTCAGCCACCGGAACACATCTCACCGAAGCCACGGCGGGTGCACCATGTTTACCGTATCCGACAGTTTTGCACCGATTCGCCAACAGCTTGAAATGACCAGCAGCCTCTCAGCCACCAGAACACGTCTCACCGAAGACACGGAGGGTGCACCGTGTTTCCCGTATCCGACAGTTTCGCGCCCATTCGCCAACAGCTTGAAATGTACCAGCAGCCTGTCAGCCACCAGAACACGTCTCACCGAAGACACGGTGGGTGCACCGTGTTTTCCATATCCCACAGTTTCGCAACCATTCACTTACAGCTTGAAATGACCGGCAGTCTCTAAGACACCGGAACACATCTCACCGAAGACACATGGATGCACCATGTTTCCCGTTTCCGACAGTTTCGCACCCATCAGCCAACAGCTTGACATAACCAGCAGCCTCTCAGCCGCCAGAACGCATCTCACCGAAGACAAGGTGGGTGCACGAAGTTTCACGTATCAAACAGTATCACACCACATCACCATCAGCTTGAAATGACCAGCAGCCTCTCAGCCACCGGAACACGTCTCTCCAAAGACAAGGCGGGTGCACCGTGTGTCCCATATCCAACAGTTTCACACCCATTCGCCAACAGCTTGAAATGTACCAGCAGCCTGTCAGCCACCGGAACACGTCTCACCAAAGACACAGTGGGTGTTTCACGTATCCAACAGTATCACACCACTTCGCAAGCAGCTTGAAATGACCGGCAGCCTCTCAGCCACCTGAACACATCTCACCGAAGACACGTGGGTTCACCGTGTTTCCCATATCCGACAGTTTCACACCCATCAGCCAATAGCTTGACATGACCAGCAGCCTCTCAGCCGCCAGAACACGTCTCACCGAAGCCACGACAGGTGCACCGTGTTTCCCGTATCCAACAGTTTCGCGCCCATTCGCCAACAGCTTGAAATGTACCAGCAGCCTGTCAGCCACCAGAACACATCTCACCGATGACACCATGGGTGCACCGTGTTTCCCGTATCCGACAGTTTCACGCCCGTTCGCCAACAGCTTGAAATGTACCAGCAGCCTGTCGGCCACCTGAACACGTCTCACCGAAGACACGTGGATGCACCGTGTTTCCCGTTTCCGACAGTTTCGCACCCATCAGCCAACAGCCTGACATGACCAGCAGCCTCTCAGCCGCCAGAACACATCTCACCGAAGACATGGTGGGTGCACGATGTTTCACATATCCAACAGTATCACACCGCTTCGCCAACAGCTTGAAATGACCAGCAGCCTCTCAGCCACCGGAACACATCTCTCCGAAGACAAGGAGGGTGCACCGTGTGTCCCGTATCCGACAGTTTCGCACCCATTCGCCAACAGCTTGAAATGACCAGCAGCCTCTCAGCCACCAGAACACGTCTCACCGAAGACACGGAGGGTGCGCCGTGTTTCCCATATCGGACAGTTTCGCGCCCATTCGCCAACAGCTTGAAATGTACCAGCAGCCTGTCAGCCGCCAGAACACATCTCACCGAAGACACGGTGGGTGCACCGTAATACCCGTATCGGTCCATACCATCGCATGATAAACCAGAATCCGTACGGCCACCAGCCCACCATTGCGATGGCTGACAGTGCAACCAGATCTTCAAGCATTGGGTACATGCAATTCACTAAATAGTAAGGCCACAACACCCTAAGCCCACAAGAATCTGGTTTGAGCACTGCCCACCCCGACAGGAAAACGGACCGGTAACCATCCAGCCAACAATCCGTCCCATACCCGGGGGACGCCACAGCCACGTTTATCTGGCACCAGGATGATGTATCCACCCAAAAAGGGTGGCACAATGTGTCCCGAAGCCAAAATCCGTGTTGCACCGTCGCATCTGTGTTCATCTCAGTGAAGGTCCCCAAGGCCGGTAGGATGTTGGCAGCCTTGGATCATCCCAACACCGAGATCCGGTGGATGTAGTACACCGCGAGGGGAGGTAATCAAGGTTCCTTTCAGTATCCGACATCATCCTACTTTGCCCCGAGCTGACAGACCACCTCCCCCTAATATACCTTAGGAGCGCCCCCCCTCCCAGGAGTATGGGGGATTTTTGGGACTGCTGAGCGCACTATTTGGGAGAAGCCCAAAAAGTGGTATTTTTCTGGTTTTGCCGCGCCAAGCCTCCAAAACGGGTGGGTTATCTAGTTTCAACTTGGGTTCCCAGACTTCCCGTATTCTTTCCGGAGGCCTCCTGCTGTGTACAGTACGGCATCCCTGGACCCGAGTTCCTGAGATCCCGACTTTCCCGATTTCGACCCAGGAGGCCATCCATGCATTCCAAAACCTTCAAAATGCACCGTCCGAATGATTATTCAGCCAAGGTCCCGTCGGGCCACCGGGGATCCCAGTTAGTGAGTTTTACCGACTTTCCCAACTTTCCTCATTTCGACCCAGATGGCCATCCA
>JASWHV010000312.1:15000-20000 GCA_030760725.1 Neostapfia colusana
CTTGAAATGTACCAGCAGCCTGTCGGCCACCTGAACACGTCTCACCGAAGACACGTGGATGCACCGTGTTTCCCGTTTCCGACAGTTTCGCACCCATCAGCCAACAGCCTGACATGACCAGCAGCCTCTCAGCCGCCAGAACACATCTCACCGAAGACATGGTGGGTGCACGATGTTTCACATATCCAACAGTATCACACCGCTTCGCCAACAGCTTGAAATGACCAGCAGCCTCTCAGCCACCGGAACACATCTCTCCGAAGACAAGGAGGGTGCACCGTGTGTCCCGTATCCGACAGTTTCGCACCCATTCGCCAACAGCTTGAAATGACCAGCAGCCTCTCAGCCACCAGAACACGTCTCACCGAAGACACGGAGGGTGCGCCGTGTTTCCCATATCGGACAGTTTCGCGCCCATTCGCCAACAGCTTGAAATGTACCAGCAGCCTGTCAGCCGCCAGAACACATCTCACCGAAGACACGGTGGGTGCACCGTAATACCCGTATCGGTCCATACCATCGCATGATAAACCAGAATTCGTACGGCCACCAGCCCACCATTGCGATGGCTGACAGTGCAACCAGATCTTCAAGCATTGGGTACATGCAATTCACTAAATAGTAAGGCCACAACACCCTAAGCCCACAAGAATCTGGTTTGAGCACTGCCCACCCCGACAGGAAAACGGACCGGTAACCATCCAGCCAACAATCCGTCCCATACCCGGGGGACGCCACAGCCACGTTTATCTGGCACCAGGATGATGTATCCACCCAAAAAGGGTGCCACAATGTGTCCCAAAGCCAAAATCCGTGTTGCACCGTCGCATCTGTGTTCATCTCAGTGAAGGTCCCCAAGGCCGGTAGGATGTTGGCAGCCTTGGATCATCCCAACACCGAGATCCGGTGGATGTAGTACACCGCGAGGGGAGGTAATCAAGGTTCCTTTCAGTATCCGACATCATCCTACTTTGCCCCGAGCTGACAGACCACCTCCCCCTAATATACCTTAGGAGCGCCCCCCCTCCCAGGAGTATGGGGGATTTTTGGGACTGCTGAGCGCACTATTTGGGAGAAGCCCAAAAAGTGGTATTTTTCTGGTTTTGCCGCGCCAAGCCTCCAAAACGGGTTGGTTATCTAGTTTCAACTTGGGTTCCCAGACTTCCCGTATTCTTTCCGGAGGCCTCCTGCTGTGTACAGTACGGCCTCCCTGGACCCGAGTTCCTGAGATCCCGACTTTCCCGATTTCGACCCAGGAGGCCATCCATGCATTCCAAAACCTTCAAAATGCACCGTCCGAATGATTATTCAGCCAAGGTCCCGTCGGGCCACCGGGGATCCCAGTTAGTGAGTTTTACCGACTTTCCCAACTTTCCTCATTTCGACCCAGATGGCCATCCACGCATGAAAAACCATCAAGTTTTACCATCCGAACGTGTGTTCCGTTGAGGTCCGTCCGCCCCCAGGACACATGTTCACGAGTTTTCCCATCTCTCAGCCACCGGAACACGTCTCTCCGAGACAAGGTGGGAGCACCGTGTTTCCCGTATCCGACAGTTTCACACCCATCAGCAAACAGCTTTACATGACCAGCAGCATCTCAGCCGCTGGAACACGTCTCACAGAAGCCAAGGTGGGTGCACCGTGTTTCCTGTATCCGACAGTTTCACGCCCATTCCGCAACAGCTTGAAATGTACCAGCAGCCTGTCAGCCGCCGGAACACGTCTCACCGAAGACAAAGGTGGGTGCTCCATGTTTCCCGTATCCCACAGTTTCGCACCCATTCGTCAACAGCTTGAAATGACCAGCAGCCTCTCAGCCACCAGAACACGTCTCACCGAAGACACGGAGGGTGCACCGTGTTTCCCGTATCCGACAGTTTCGCGCCCATTCGCCAACAGCTTGAAATGTACCAGCAGCCTGTCAGCGGCCAGAACACGTCTCACCGAAGACACGGAGGGTGCACCGTGTTTCCCGTATCCGACAGTTTCGCGCCCATTCGCCAACAGCTTGAAATGTACCAGCAGCCTGTCAGCCACCAGAACACGTCTCACCGAAGACACGGTGGGTGCACCGTGTTTTCCATATCCCACAGTTTCGCAACCATTCACTTACAGCTTGAAATGACCGGCAGTCTCTAAGACACCGGAACACATCTCACCGAAGACACATGGATGCACCATGTTTCCCATTTCCGACAGTTTCGCACCCATCAGCCAACAGCTTGACATGACCAGCAGCCTCTCAGCCGCCAGAACGCATCTCACCGAAGACAAGGTGGGTGCACGAAGTTTCACGTATCAAACAGTATCACACCGCATCACCATCAGCTTGAAATGACCAGCAGCCTCTCAGCCACCGGAACACGTCTCTCCAAAGACAAGGCGGGTGCACCGTGTGTCCCATATCCAACAGTTTCACACCCATTCGCCAACAGCTTGAAATGTACCAGCAGCCTGTCAGCCACCGGAACACGTCTCACCAAAGACACAGTGGGTGTTTCACGTATCCAACAGTATCACACCACTTCGCAAGCAGCTTGAAATGACCGGCAGCCTCTCAGCCACCTGAACACATCTCACCGAAGACACGTGGGTGCACCGTGTTTCCCATATCCGACAGTTTCACACCCATCAGCCAATAGCTTGACATGACCAGCAGCCTCTCAGCCGCCAGAACACGTCTCACCGAAAACACGACAGGTGCACCGTGTTTCCCGTATCCAACAGTTTCGCGCCCATTCGCCAACAGCTTGAAATGTACCAGCAGCCTGTCAGCCACCAGAACACATCTCACCGATGACACCATGGGTGCACCGTGTTTCCCGTATCCGACAGTTTCACGCCCGTTCGCCAACAGCTTGAAATGTACCAGCAGCCTGTCGGCCACCTGAACACGTCTCACCGAAGACACGTGGATGCACCGTGTTTCCCGTTTCCGACAGTTTCGCACCCATCAGCCAACAGCCTGACATGACCAGCAGCCTCTCAGCCGCCAGAACACATCTCACCGAAGACATGGTGGGTGCACGATGTTTCACATATCCAACAGTATCACACCGCTTCGCCAACAGCTTGAAATGACCAGCAGCCTCTCAGCCACCGGAACACATCTCTCCGAAGACAAGGAGGGTGCACCGTGTGTCCCGTATCCGACAGTTTTGCACCCATTCGCCAACAGCTTGAAATGACCAGCAGCCTCTCAGCCACCAGAACACGTCTCACCGAAGACACGGAGGGTGCGCCGTGTTTCCCATATCGGACAGTTTCGCGCCCATTCGCCAACAGCTTGAAATGTACCAGCAGCCTGTCAGCCGCCACAACACATCTCACCGAAGACACGGTGGGTGCACCGTAATACCCGTATCGGTCCATACCATCGCATGATAAACCAGAATCCGTACGGCCACCAGCCCACCATTGCGATGGCTGACAGTGCAACCAGATCTTCTAGCATTGGGTACATGCAATTCACTAAATAGTAAGGCCACAACACCCTAAGCCCACAAGAATCTGGTTTGAGCACTGCCCACCCCGACAGGAAAACGGACCGGTAACCATCCAGCCAACAATCCGTCCCATACCCGGGGGACGCCACAGCCACGTTTATCTGGCACCAGGATGATGTATCCACCCAAAAAGGGTGGCACAATGTGTCCCGAAGCCAAAATCCGTGTTGCACCGTCGCATCTGTGTTCATCTCAGTGAAGGTCCCCAAGGCCGGTAGGATGTTGGCAGCCTTGGATCATCCCAACACCGAGATCCGGTGGATGTAGTACACCGCGAGGGGAGGTAATCAAGGTTCCTTTCAGTATCCGACATCATCCTACTTTGCCCCGAGCTGACAGACCACCTCCCCCTAATATACCTTAGGAGCGCCCCCCCTCCCAGGAGTATGGGGGATTTTTGGGACTGCTGAGCGCACTATTTGGGAGAAGCCCAAAAAGTGGTATTTTTCTGGTTTTGCCGCGCCAAGCCTCCAAAACGGGTGGGTTATCTAGTTTCAACTTGGGTTCCCAGACTTCCCGTATTCTTTCCGGAGGCCTCCTGCTGTGTACAGTACGGCATCCCTGGACCCGAGTTCCTGAGATCCCGACTTTCCCGATTTCGACCCAGGAGGCCATCCATGCATTCCAAAACCTTCAAAATGCACCGTCCGAATGATTATTCAGCCAAGGTCCCGTCGGGCCACCGGGGATCCCAGTTAGTGAGTTTTACCGACTTTCCCAACTTTCCTCATTTCGACCCAGATGGCCATCCACGCATGAAAAACCATCAAGTTTTACCATCCGAACGTGTGTTCCGTTGAGGTCCGTCCGCCCCCGGGACACATGTTCACGAGTTTTCCCATCTCTCAGCCACCGGAACACGTCTCTCCGAGACAAGGTGGGAGCACCGTGTTTCCCGTATCCGACAGTTTCACACCCATCAGCAAACAGCTTTACATGACCAGCAGCATCTCAGCCGCTGGAACACGTCTCACAGAAGCCAAGGTGGGTGCACCGTGTTTCCTGTATCCGACAGTTTCACGCCCATTCCGCAACAGCTTGAAATGTACCAGCAGCCTGTCAGCCGCCGGAACACGTCTCACCGAAGACAAAGGTGGGTGCTCCATGTTTCCCGTATCCCACAGTTTCGCACCCATTCGTCAACAGCTTGAAATGACCAGCAGCCTCTCAGCCACCAGAACACGTCGCACCGAAGACACGGAGGGTGCACCGTGTTTCCCGTATCCGACAGTTTCGCGCCCATTCGCCAACAGCTTGAAATGTACCAGCAGCCTGTCAGCGGCTAGAACACGTCTCACCGAAGACACGGTGGGTGCACCGTAATACCCTTACCGGGCCATACCATCGCATGATAAACAAGAACCCGTACGGCCACCAGCCCACCATTGCGATGGCTGGCAGTGTAACCAGATCTTCAAGCGTTGGGTACATGCAGTTCACTAAATAGTATGGCCACAACACCCTAAGCCCACAAGAATCTGGTTTGAGCAC
>JASWHV010000312.1:40000-45000 GCA_030760725.1 Neostapfia colusana
TTTCCGACAGTTTCGCACCCATCAGCCAACAGCTTGACATGACCAGCAGCCTCTCAGCCGCCAGAACGCATCTCACCGAAGACAAGGTGGGTGCACGAAGTTTCACGTATCAAACAGTATCACACCGCATCACCATCAGCTTGAAATGACCAGCAGCCTCTCAGCCACCGGAACACGTCTCTCCAAAGACAAGGCGGGTGCACCGTGTGTCCCATATCCAACAGTTTCACACCCATTCGCCAACAGCTTGAAATGTACCAGCAGCCTGTCAGCCACCGGAACACGTCTCACCAAAGACACAGTGGGTGTTTCACGTATCCAACAGTATCACACCACTTCGCAAGCAGCTTGAAATGACCGGCAGCCTCTCAGCCACCTGAACACATCTCACCGAAGACACGTGGGTGCACCGTGTTTCCCATATCCGACAGTTTCACACCCATCAGCCAATAGCTTGACATGACCAGCAGCCTCTCAGCCGCCAGAACACGTCTCACCGAAGCCACGACAGGTGCACCGTGTTTCCCGTATCCAACAGTTTCGCGCCCATTCGCCAACAGCTTGAAATGTACCAGCAGCCTGTCAGCCACCAGAACACATCTCACCGATGACACCATGGGTGCACCGTGTTTCCCGTATCCGACAGTTTCGCGCCCGTTCGCCAACAGCTTGAAATGTACCAGCAGCCTGTCGGCCACCTGAACACGTCTCACCGAAGACACGTGGATGCACCATGTTTCCCGTTTCCGACAGTTTCGCACCCATCAGCCAACAGCCTGACATGACCAGCAGCCTCTCAGCCGCCAGAACACATCTCACCGAAGACATGGTGGGTGCACGATGTTTCACATATCCAACAGTATCACACCGCTTCGCCAACAGCTTGAAATGACCAGCAGCCTCTCAGCCACCGGAACACATCTCTCCGAAGACAAGGAGGGTGCACCGTGTGTCCCGTATCCGACAGTTTCGCACCCATTCGCCAACAGCTTGAAATGACCAGCAGCCTCTCAGCCACCAGAACACGTCTCACCGAAGACACGGAGGGTGCGCCGTGTTTCCCATATCGGACAGTTTCGCGCCCATTCGCCAACAGCTTGAAATGTACCAGCAGCCTGTCAGCCGCCAGAACACATCTCACCGAAGACACGGTGGGTGCACCGTAATACCCGTATCGGTCCATACCATCGCATGATAAACCAGAATCCGTACGGCCACCAGCCCACCATTGCGATGGCTGACAGTGCAACCAGATCTTCAAGCATTGGGTACATGCAATTCACTAAATAGTAAGGCCACAACACCCTAAGCCCACAAGAATCTGGTTTGAGCACTGCCCACCCCGACAGGAAAACGGACCGGTAACCATCCAGCCAACAATCCGTCCCATACCCAGGGGACGCCACAGCCACGTTTATCTGGCACCAGGATGATGTATCCACCCAAAAAGGGTGGCACAATGTGTCCCGAAGCCAAAATCCGTGTTGCACCATCGCATCTGTGTTCATCTCAGTGAAGGTCCCCAAGGCCGGTAGGATGTTGGCAGCCTTGGATCATCCCAACACCGAGATCCGGTGGATGTAGTACACCGCGAGGGGAGGTAATCAAGGTTCCTTTCAGTATCCGACATCATCCTACTTTGCCCCGAGCTGACAGACCACCTCCCCCTAATATACCTTAGGAGCGCCCCCCCTCCCAGGAGTATGGGGGATTTTTGGGACTGCTGAGCGCACTATTTGGGAGAAGCCCAAAAAGTGGTATTTTTCTGGTTTTGCCGCGCCAAGCCTCCAAAACGGGTTGGTTATCTAGTTTCAACTTGGGTTCCCAGACTTCCCGTATTCTTTCCGGAAGCCTCCTGCTGTGTACAGTACGGCCTCCCTGGACCCGAGTTCCTGAGATCCCGACTTTCCCGATTTCGACCCAGGAGGCCATCCATGCATTCCAAAACCTTCAAAATGCACCGTCCGAATGATTATTCAGCCAAGGTCCCATCGGGCCACCGGGGATCCCAGTTAGTGAGTTTTACCGACTTTCCCAACTTTCCTCATTTCGACCCAGATGGCCATCCACGCATGAAAAACCATCAAGTTTTACCATCCGAACGTGTGTTCCGTTGAGGTCCGTCCGCCCCCGGGACACATGTTCACGAGTTTTCCCATCTCTCAGCCACCGGAACACGTCTCTCCGAGACAAGGTGGGAGCACCGTGTTTCCCGTATCCGACAGTTTCACACCCATCAGCAAACAGCTTTACATGACCAGCAGCATCTCAGCCGCTGGAACACGTCTCACAGAAGCCAAGGTGGGTGCACCGTGTTTCCTGTATCCGACAGTTTCACGCCCATTCCGCAACAGCTTGAAATGTACCAGCAGCCTGTCAGCCGCCGGAACACGTCTCACCGAAGACAAAGGTGGGTGCTCCATGTTTCCCGTATCCCACAGTTTCGCACCCATTCGTCAACAGCTTGAAATGACCAGCAGCCTCTCAGCCACCAGAACACGTCTCACCGAAGACACGGAGGGTGCACCGTGTTTCCCGTATCCGACAGTTTCGCGCCCATTCGCCAACAGCTTGAAATGTACCAGCAGCCTGTCAGCGGCCAGAACACGTCTCACCGAAGACACGGAGGGTGCACCGTGTTTCCCGTATCCGACAGTTTCGCGCCCATTCGCCAACAGCTTGAAATGTACCAGCAGCCTGTCAGCCACCAGAACACGTCTCACCGAAGACACGGTGGGTGCACCGTGTTTTCCATATCCCACAGTTTCGCAACCATTCACTTACAGCTTGAAATGACCGGCAGTCTCTAAGACACCGGAACACATCTCACCGAAGACACATGGATGCACCATGTTTCCCATTTCCGACAGTTTCGCACCCATCAGCCAACAGCTTGACATGACCAGCAGCCTCTCAGCCGCCAGAACGCATCTCACCGAAGACAAGGTGGGTGCACGAAGTTTCACGTATCAAACAGTATCACACCGCATCACCATCAGCTTGAAATGACCAGCAGCCTCTCAGCCACCGGAACACGTCTCTCCAAAGACAAGGCGGGTGCACCGTGTGTCCCATATCCAACAGTTTCACACCCATTCGCCAACAGCTTGAAATGTACCAGCAGCCTGTCAGCCACCGGAACACGTCTCACCAAAGACACAGTGGGTGTTTCACGTATCCAACAGTATCACACCACTTCGCAAGCAGCTTGAAATGACCGGCAGCCTCTCAGCCACCTGAACACATCTCACCGAAGACACGTGGGTGCACCGTGTTTCCCATATCCGACAGTTTCACACCCATCAGCCAATAGCTTGACATGACCAGCAGCCTCTCAGCCGCCAGAACACGTCTCACCGAAGCCACGACAGGTGCACCGTGTTTCCCGTATCCAACAGTTTCGCGCCCATTCGCCAACAGCTTGAAATGTACCAGCAGCCTGTCAGCCACCAGAACACATCTCACCGATGACACCATGGGTGCACCGTGTTTCCCGTATCTGACAGTTTCACGCCCGTTCGCCAACAGCTTGAAATGTACCAGCAGCCTGTCGGCCACCTGAACACGTCTCACCGAAGACACGTGGATGCACCGTGTTTCCCGTTTCCGACAGTTTCGCACCCATCAGCCAACAGCCTGACATGACCAGCAGCCTCTCAGCCGCCAGAACACATCTCACCGAAGACATGGTGGGTGCACGATGTTTCACATATCCAACAGTATCACACCGCTTCGCCAACAGCTTGAAATGACCAGCAGCCTCTCAGCCACCGGAACACATCTCTCCGAAGACAAGGAGGGTGCACCGTGTGTCCCGTATCCGACAGTTTCGCACCCATTCGCCAACAGCTTGAAATGACCAGCAGCCTCTCAGCCACCAGAACACGTCTCACCGAAGACACGGAGGGTGCGCCGTGTTTCCCATATCGGACAGTTTCGCGCCCATTCGCCAACAGCTTGAAATGTACCAGCAGCCTGTCAGCCGCCAGAACACATCTCACCGAAGACACGGTGGGTGCACCGTAATACCCGTATCGGTCCATACCATCGCATGATAAACCAGAATCCGTACGGCCACCAGCCCACCATTGCGATGGCTGACAGTGCAACCAGATCTTCAAGCATTGGGTACATGCAATTCACTAAATAGTAAGGCCACAACACCCTAAGCCCACAAGAATCTGGTTTGAGCACTGCCCACCCCGACAGGAAAACGGACCGGTAACCATCCAGCCAACAATCCGTCCCATACCCGGGGGACGCCACAGCCACGTTTATCTGGCACCAGGATGATGTATCCACCCAAAAAGGGTGGCACAATGTGTCCCGAAGCCAAAATCCGTGTTGCACCGTCGCATCTGTGTTCATCTCAGTGAAGGTCCCCAAGGCCGGTAGGATGTTGGCAGCCTTGGATCATCCCAACACCGAGATCCGGTGGATGTAGTACACCGCGAGGGGAGGTAATTAAGGTTCCTTTCAGTATCCGACATCATCCTACTTTGCCCCGAGCTGACAGACCACCTCCCCCTAATATACCTTAGGAGCGCCCCCCCTCCCAGGAGTATGGGGGATTTTTGGGACTGCTGAGCGCACTATTTGGGAGAAGCCCAAAAAGTGGTATTTTTCTGGTTTTGCCGCGCCAAGCCTCCAAAACGGGTGGGTTATCTAGTTTCAACTTGGGTTCCCAGACTTCCCGTATTCTTTCCGGAGGCCTCCTGCTGTGTACAGTACGGCATCCCTGGACCCGAGTTCCTGAGATCCCGACTTTCCCGATTTCGACCCAGGAGGCCATCCATGCATTCCAAAACCTTCAAAATGCACCGTCCGAATGATTATTCAGCCAAGGTCCCGTCGGGCCACCGGGGATCCCAGTTAGTGAGTTTTACCGACTTTCCCAACTTTCCTCATTTCGACCCAGATGGCCATCCACGCATGAAAAACCATCAAGTTTTACCATCCGAACGTGTGTTCCGTTGAGGTCCGTCCGCCCCCGGGACACA
>JASWHV010000312.1:55000-60000 GCA_030760725.1 Neostapfia colusana
TTTCCCGTTTCCGACAGTTTCGCACCCATCAGCCAACAGCCTGACATGACCAGCAGCCTCTCAGCCGCCAGAACACATCTCACCGAAGACATGGTGGGTGCACGATGTTTCACATATCCAACAGTATCACACCGCTTCGCCAACAGCTTGAAATGACCAGCAGCCTCTCAGCCACCGGAACACATCTCTCCGAAGACAAGGAGGGTGCACCGTGTGTCCCGTATCCGACAGTTTCGCACCCATTCGCCAACAGCTTGAAATGACCAGCAGCCTCTCAGCCACCAGAACACGTCTCACCGAAGACACGGAGGGTGCGCCGTGTTTCCCATATCGGACAGTTTCGCGCCCATTCGCCAACAGCTTGAAATGTACCAGCAGCCTGTCAGCCGCCACAACACATCTCACCGAAGACACGGTGGGTGCACCGTAATACCCGTATCGGTCCATACCATCGCATGATAAACCAGAATCCGTACGGCCACCAGCCCACCATTGCGATGGCTGACAGTGCAACCAGATCTTCAAGCATTGGGTACATGCAATTCACTAAATAGTAAGGCCACAACACCCTAAGCCCACAAGAATCTGGTTTGAGCACTGCCCACCCCGACAGGAAAACGGACCGGTAACCATCCAGCCAACAATCCGTCCCATACCCGGGGGACGCCACAGCCACGTTTATCTGGCACCAGGATATGTATCCACCCAAAAAGGGTGGCACAATGTGTCCCGAAGCCAAAATCCGTGTTGCACCGTCGCATCTGTGTTCATCTCAGTGAAGGTCCCCAAGGCCGGTAGGATGTTGGCAGCCTTGGATCATCCCAACACCGAGATCCGGTGGATGTAGTACACCGCGAGGGGAGGTAATCAAGGTTCCTTTCAGTATCCGACATCATCCTACTTTGCCGCGAGCTGACAGACCACCTCCCCCTAATATACCTTAGGAGCGCCCCCCCTCCCAGGAGTATGGGGGATTTTTGGGACTGCTGAGCGCACTATTTGGGAGAAGCCCAAAAAGTGGTATTTTTCTGGTTTTGCCGCGCCAAGCCTCCAAAACGGGTGGGTTATCTAGTTTCAACTTGGGTTCCCAGACTTCCCGTATTCTTTCCGGAGGCCTCCTGCTGTGTACAGTACGGCATCCCTGGACCCGAGTTCCTGAGATCCCGACTTTCCCGATTTTGACCCAGGAGGCCATCCATGCATTCCAAAACCTTCAAAATGCACCGTCCGAATGATTATTCAGCCAAGGTCCCGTCGGGCCACCGGGGATCCCAGTTAGTGAGTTTTACCGACTTTCCCAACTTTCCTCATTTCGACCCAGATGGCCATCCACGCATGAAAAACCATCAAGTTTTACCATCCGAACGTGTGTTCCGTTGAGGTCCGTCCGCCCCCGGGACACATGTTCACGAGTTTTCCCATCTCTCAGCCGCCGGAACACGTCTCACCGAAGACAAGGTGGGTGCACCATGTTTCACGTATCCAACAGAATCGCACCGCTTCGCCAACAGCTTGAAATGACCAGCAGCCTCTCAGCCACAGGAACACGTCTCTCTGAAGACGAGGGTGGGTGCACCATGTGTCCCTTATCCGACAGTTTTGCACCCATTCGCCAACAGCTTGAAATGACCAGCAGCTTCTCAGCCACCGGAACACATCTCACCGAAGCCACGGCGGGTGCACCATGTTTACCGTATCCGACAGTTTTGCACCGATTCGCCAACAGCTTGAAATGACCAGCAGCCTCTCAGCCACCAGAACACGTCTCACCGAAGACACGGAGGGTGCACCGTGTTTCCCGTATCCGACAGTTTCGCGCCCATTCGCCAACAGCTTGAAATGTACCAGCAGCCTGTCAGCCACCAGAACACGTCTCACCGAAGACACGGTGGGTGCACCGTGTTTTCCATATCCCACAGTTTCGCAACCATTCACTTACAGCTTGAAATGACCGGCAGTCTCTAAGACACCGGAACACATCTCACCGAAGACACATGGATGCACCATGTTTCCCGTTTCCGACAGTTTCGCACCCATCAGCCAACAGCTTGACATAACCAGCAGCCTCTCAGCCGCCAGAACGCATCTCACCGAAGACAAGGTGGGTGCACGAAGTTTCACGTATCAAACAGTATCACACCACATCACCATCAGCTTGAAATGACCAGCAGCCTCTCAGCCACCGGAACACGTCTCTCCAAAGACAAGGCGGGTGCACCGTGTGTCCCATATCCAACAGTTTCACACCCATTCGCCAACAGCTTGAAATGTACCAGCAGCCTGTCAGCCACCGGAACACGTCTCACCAAAGACACAGTGGGTGTTTCACGTATCCAACAGTATCACACCACTTCGCAAGCAGCTTGAAATGACCGGCAGCCTCTCAGCCACCTGAACACATCTCACCGAAGACACGTGGGTTCACCGTGTTTCCCATATCCGACAGTTTCACACCCATCAGCCAATAGCTTGACATGACCAGCAGCCTCTCAGCCGCCAGAACACGTCTCACCGAAGCCACGACAGGTGCACCGTGTTTCCCGTATCCAACAGTTTCGCGCCCATTCGCCAACAGCTTGAAATGTACCAGCAGCCTGTCAGCCACCAGAACACATCTCACCGATGACACCATGGGTGCACCGTGTTTCCCGTATCCGACAGTTTCACGCCCGTTCGCCAACAGCTTGAAATGTACCAGCAGCCTGTCGGCCACCTGAACACGTCTCACCGAAGACACGTGGATGCACCGTGTTTCCCGTTTCCGACAGTTTCGCACCCATCAGCCAACAGCCTGACATGACCAGCAGCCTCTCAGCCGCCAGAACACATCTCACCGAAGACATGGTGGGTGCACGATGTTTCACATATCCAACAGTATCACACCGCTTCGCCAACAGCTTGAAATGACCAGCAGCCTCTCAGCCACCGGAACACATCTCTCCGAAGACAAGGAGGGTGCACCGTGTGTCCCGTATCCGACAGTTTTGCACCCATTCGCCAACAGCTTGAAATGACCAGCAGCCTCTCAGCCACCAGAACACGTCTCACCGAAGACACGGAGGGTGCGCCGTGTTTCCCATATCGGACAGTTTCGCGCCCATTCGCCAACAGCTTGAAATGTACCAGCAGCCTGTCAGCCGCCACAACACATCTCACCGAAGACACGGTGGGTGCACCGTAATACCCGTATCGGTCCATACCATCGCATGATAAACCAGAATCCGTACGGCCACCAGCCCACCATTGCGATGGCTGACAGTGCAACCAGATCTTCAAGCATTGGGTACATGCAATTCACTAAATAGTAAGGCCACAACACCCTAAGCCCACAAGAATCTGGTTTGAGCACTGCCCACCCCGACAGGAAAACGGACCGGTAACCATCCAGCCAACAATCCGTCCCATACCCGGGGGACGCCACAGCCACGTTTATCTGGCACCAGGATGATGTATCCACCCAAAAAGGGTGGCACAATGTGTCCCGAAGCCAAAATCCGTGTTGCACCGTCGCATCTGTGTTCATCTCAGTGAAGGTCCCCAAGGCCGGTAGGATGTTGGCAGCCTTGGATCATCCCAACACCGAGATCCGGTGGATGTAGTACACCGCGAGGGGAGGTAATCAAGGTTCCTTTCAGTATCCGACATCATCCTACTTTGCCCCGAGCTGACAGACCACCTCCCCCTAATATACCTTAGGAGCGCCCCCCCCTCCCAGGAGTATGGGGGATTTTTGGGACTGCTGAGCGCACTATTTGGGAGAAGCCCAAAAAGTGGTATTTTTCTGGTTTTGCCGCGCCAAGCCTCCAAAACGGGTGGGTTATCTAGTTTCAACTTGGGTTCCCAGACTTCCCGTATTCTTTCCGGAGGCCTCCTGCTGTGTACAGTACGGCATCCCTGGACCCGAGTTCCTGAGATCCCGACTTTCCCGATTTCGACCCAGGAGGCCATCCATGCATTCCAAAACCTTCAAAATGCACCGTCCGAATGATTATTCAGCCAAGGTCCCGTCGGGCCACCGGGGATCCCAGTTAGTGAGTTTTACCGACTTTCCCAACTTTCCTCATTTCGACCCAGATGGCCATCCACGCATGAAAAACCATCAAGTTTTACCATCCGAACGTGTGTTCCGTTGAGGTCCGTCCGCCCCCGGGACACATGTTCACGAGTTTTCCCATCTCTCAGCCACCGGAACACGTCTCTCCGAGACAAGGTGGGAGCACCGTGTTTCCCGTATCCGACAGTTTCACACCCATCAGCAAACAGCTTTACATGACCAGCAGCATCTCAGCCGCTGGAACACGTCTCACAGAAGCCAAGGTGGGTGCACCGTGTTTCCTGTATCCGACAGTTTCACGCCCATTCCGCAACAGCTTGAAATGTACCAGCAGCCTGTCAGCCGCCGGAACACGTCTCACCGAAGACAAAGGTGGGTGCTCCATGTTTCCCGTATCCCACAGTTTCGCACCCATTCGTCAACAGCTTGAAATGACCAGCAGCCTCTCAGCCACCAGAACACGTCTCACCGAAGACACGGAGGGTGCACCGTGTTTCCCGTATCCGACAGTTTCGCGCCCATTCGCCAACAGCTTGAAATGTACCAGCAGCCTGTCAGCGGCCAGAACACGTCTCACCGAAGACACGGTGGGTGCACCGTAATACCCTTACCGGGCCATACCATCGCATGATAAACAAGAACCCGTACGGCCACCAGCCCACCATTGCGATGGCTGGCAGTGTAACCAGATCTTCAAGCGTTGGGTACATGCAGTTCACTAAATAGTATGGCCACAACACCCTAAGCCCACAAGAATCTGGTTTGAGCACTGCCCACCCCGACAGGAAAACGGACCGGTAACCATCCAGCCAACAATCCGACCCATACCCGGGGGACGCCACAGCCACGTTTATCTGGCACCAGGATGATGTATCCACCCAAAAAGGATGGCACAATGTGTCCCGAAGCCAAAATCCGTGTTGCACCGTCACATCTGTGTTCATCT
>JASWHV010000312.1:70000-72500 GCA_030760725.1 Neostapfia colusana
TAGTACACCGCGAGGGGAGGTAATCAAGGTTCCTTTCAGTATCCGACATCATCCTACTTTGCCGCGAGCTGACAGACCACCTCCCCCTAATATACCTTAGGAGCGCCCCCCCTCCCAGGAGTATGGGGGATTTTTGGGACTGCTGAGCGCACTATTTGGGAGAAGCCCAAAAAGTGGTATTTTTCTGGTTTTGCCGCGCCAAGCCTCCAAAACGGGTGGGTTATCTAGTTTCAACTTGGGTTCCCAGACTTCCCGTATTCTTTCCGGAGGCCTCCTGCTGTGTACAGTACGGCATCCCTGGACCCGAGTTCCTGAGATCCCGACTTTCCCGATTTTGACCCAGGAGGCCATCCATGCATTCCAAAACCTTCAAAATGCACCGTCCGAATGATTATTCAGCCAAGGTCCCGTCGGGCCACCGGGGATCCCAGTTAGTGAGTTTTACCGACTTTCCCAACTTTCCTCATTTCGACCCAGATGGCCATCCACGCATGAAAAACCATCAAGTTTTACCATCCGAACGTGTGTTCCGTTGAGGTCCGTCCGCCCCCGGGACACATGTTCACGAGTTTTCCCATCTCTCAGCCGCCGGAACACGTCTCACCGAAGACAAGGTGGGTGCACCATGTTTCACGTATCCAACAGAATCGCACCGCTTCGCCAACAGCTTGAAATGACCAGCAGCCTCTCAGCCACAGGAACACGTCTCTCTGAAGACGAGGGTGGGTGCACCATGTGTCCCTTATCCGACAGTTTTGCACCCATTCGCCAACAGCTTGAAATGACCAGCAGCTTCTCAGCCACCGGAACACATCTCACCGAAGCCACGGCGGGTGCACCATGTTTACCGTATCCGACAGTTTTGCACCGATTCGCCAACAGCTTGAAATGACCAGCAGCCTCTCAGCCACCAGAACACGTCTCACCGAAGACACGGAGGGTGCACCGTGTTTCCCGTATCCGACAGTTTCGCGCCCATTCGCCAACAGCTTGAAATGTACCAGCAGCCTGTCAGCCACCAGAACACGTCTCACCGAAGACACGGTGGGTGCACCGTGTTTTCCATATCCCACAGTTTCGCAACCATTCACTTACAGCTTGAAATGACCGGCAGTCTCTAAGACACCGGAACACATCTCACCGAAGACACATGGATGCACCATGTTTCCCGTTTCCGACAGTTTCGCACCCATCAGCCAACAGCTTGACATAACCAGCAGCCTCTCAGCCGCCAGAACGCATCTCACCGAAGACAAGGTGGGTGCACGAAGTTTCACGTATCAAACAGTATCACACCACATCACCATCAGCTTGAAATGACCAGCAGCCTCTCAGCCACCGGAACACGTCTCTCCAAAGACAAGGCGGGTGCACCGTGTGTCCCATATCCAACAGTTTCACACCCATTCGCCAACAGCTTGAAATGTACCAGCAGCCTGTCAGCCACCGGAACACGTCTCACCAAAGACACAGTGGGTGTTTCACGTATCCAACAGTATCACACCACTTCGCAAGCAGCTTGAAATGACCGGCAGCCTCTCAGCCACCTGAACACATCTCACCGAAGACACGTGGGTTCACCGTGTTTCCCATATCCGACAGTTTCACACCCATCAGCCAATAGCTTGACATGACCAGCAGCCTCTCAGCCGCCAGAACACGTCTCACCGAAGCCACGACAGGTGCACCGTGTTTCCCGTATCCAACAGTTTCGCGCCCATTCGCCAACAGCTTGAAATGTACCAGCAGCCTGTCAGCCACCAGAACACATCTCACCGATGACACCATGGGTGCACCGTGTTTCCCGTATCCGACAGTTTCACGCCCGTTCGCCAACAGCTTGAAATGTACCAGCAGCCTGTCGGCCACCTGAACACGTCTCACCGAAGACACGTGGATGCACCGTGTTTCCCGTTTCCGACAGTTTCGCACCCATCAGCCAACAGCCTGACATGACCAGCAGCCTCTCAGCCGCCAGAACACATCTCACCGAAGACATGGTGGGTGCACGATGTTTCACATATCCAACAGTATCACACCGCTTCGCCAACAGCTTGAAATGACCAGCAGCCTCTCAGCCACCGGAACACATCTCTCCGAAGACAAGGAGGGTGCACCGTGTGTCCCGTATCCGACAGTTTTGCACCCATTCGCCAACAGCTTGAAATGACCAGCAGCCTCTCAGCCACCAGAACACGTCTCACCGAAGACACGGAGGGTGCGCCGTGTTTCCCATATCGGACAGTTTCGCGCCCATTCGCCAACAGCTTGAAATGTACCAGCAGCCTGTCAGCCGCCACAACACATCTCACCGAAGACACGGTGGGTGCACCGTAATACCCGTATCGGTCCATACCATCGCATGATAAACCAGAATCCGTACGGCCACCAGCCCACCATTGCGATGGCTGACAGTGCAACCAGATCTTCAAGCATTGGGTACATGCAATTCACTAAATAGTAAGGCCACAACACCCTAAGCCCACAAGAATCTGGTTTG
>JASWHV010000312.1:92500-95000 GCA_030760725.1 Neostapfia colusana
GCACCGATTCGCCAACAGCTTGAAATGACCAGCAGCCTCTCAGCCACCAGAACACGTCTCACCGAAGACACGGAGGGTGCACCGTGTTTCCCGTATCCGACAGTTTCGCGCCCATTCGCCAACAGCTTGAAATGTACCAGCAGCCTGTCAGCCACCAGAACACGTCTCACCGAAGACACGGTGGGTGCACCGTGTTTTCCATATCCCACAGTTTCGCAACCATTCACTTACAGCTTGAAATGACCGGCAGTCTCTAAGACACCGGAACACATCTCACCGAAGACACATGGATGCACCATGTTTCCCGTTTCCGACAGTTTCGCACCCATCAGCCAACAGCTTGACATGACCAGCAGCCTCTCAGCCGCCAGAACGCATCTCACCAAAGACAAGGTGGGTGCACGAAGTTTCACGTATCAAACAGTATCACACCGCATCACCATCAGCTTGAAATGACCAGCAGCCTCTCAGCCACCGGAACACGTCTCTCCAAAGACAAGGCGGGTGCACCGTGTGTCCCATATCCAACAGTTTCACACCCATTCGCCAACAGCTTGAAATGTACCAGCAGCCTGTCAGCCACCGGAACATGTCTCACCAAAGACACAGTGGGTGTTTCACGTATCCAACAGTATCACACCACTTCGCAAGCAGCTTGAAATGACCGGCAGCCTCTCAGCCACCTGAACACATCTCACCGAAGACACGTGGGTGCACCGTGTTTCCCATATCCGACAGTTTCACACCCATCAGCCAATAGCTTGACATGACCAGCAGCCTCTCAGCCGCCAGAACACGTCTCACCGAAGCCACGACAGGTGCACCGTGTTTCCCGTATCCAACAGTTTCGCGCCCATTCGCCAACAGCTTGAAATGTACCAGCAGCCTGTCAGCCACCAGAACACATCTCACCGATGACACCATGGGTGCACCGTGTTTCCCGTATCCGACAGTTTCGCGCCCGTTCGCCAACAGCTTGAAATGTACCAGCAGCCTGTCGGCCACCTGAACACGTCTCACCGAAGACACGTGGATGCACCGTGTTTCCCGTTTCCGACAGTTTCGCACCCATCAGCCAACAGCCTGACATGACCAGCAGCCTCTCAGCCGCCAGAACACATCTCACCGAAGACATGGTGGGTGCACGATGTTTCACATATCCAACAGTATCACACCGCTTCGCCAACAGCTTGAAATGACCAGCAGCCTCTCAGCCACCGGAACACATCTCTCCGAAGACAAGGAGGGTGCACCGTGTGTCCCGTATCCAACAGTTTCGCACCCATTCGCCAACAGCTTGAAATGACCAGCAGCCTCTCAGCCACCAGAACACGTCTCACCGAAGACACGGAGGGTGCGCCGTGTTTCCCATATCGGACAGTTTCGCGCCCATTCGCCAACAGCTTGAAATGTACCAGCAGCCTGTCAGCCGCCAGAACACATCTCACCGAAGACACGGTGGGTGCACCGTAATACTCGTATCGGTCCATACCATCGCATGATAAACCAGAATCCGTACGGCCACCAGCCCACCATTGCGATGGCTGACAGTGCAACCAGATCTTCAAGCATTGGGTACATGCAATTCACTAAATAGTAAGGCCACAACACCCTAAGCCCACAAGAATCTGGTTTGAGCACTGCCCACCCCGACAGGAAAACGGACCGGTAACCATCCAGCCAACAATCCGTCCCATACCCGGGGGACGCCACAGCCACGTTTATCTGGCACCAGGATGATGTATCCACCCAAAAAGGGTGGCACAATGTGTCCCGAAGCCAAAATCCGTGTTGCACCGTCGCATCTGTGTTCATCTCAGTGAAGGTCCCCAAGGCCGGTAGGATGTTGGCAGCCTTGGATCATCCCAACACCGAGATCCGGTGGATGTAGTACACCGCGAGGGGAGGTAATCAAGGTTCCTTTCAGTATCCGACATCATCCTACTTTGCCCCGAGCTGACAGACCACCTCCCCCTAATATACCTTAGGAGCGCCCCCCCTCCCAGGAGTATGGGGGATTTTTGGGACTGCTGAGCGCACTATTTGGGAGAAGCCCAAAAAGTGGTATTTTTCTGGTTTTGCCGCGCCAAGCCTCCAAAACGGGTGGGTTATCTAGTTTCAACTTGGGTTCCCAGACTTCCCGTATTCTTTCCGGAGGCCTCCTGCTGTGTACAGTACGGCATCCCTGGACCCGAGTTCCTGAGATCCCGACTTTCCCGATTTCGACCCAGGAGGCCATCCATGCATTCCAAAACCTTCAAAATGCACCGTCCGAATGATTATTCAGCCAAGGTCCCGTCGGGCCACCGGGGATCCCAGTTAGTGAGTTTTACCGACTTTCCCAACTTTCCTCATTTCGACCCAGATGGCCATCCACGCATGAAAAACCATCAAGTTTTACCATCCGAACGTGTGTTCCGTTGAGGTCCGTCCGCCCCCGGGACACATGTTCACGAGTTTTCCCATCTCTCAGCCGCCGGAACACGTCTCACCGAAGACA
>JASWHV010000313.1:2500-5000 GCA_030760725.1 Neostapfia colusana
CACCGTAACACGTCTCACCAAAGACAAGGTGGGTGCACCATGTTTCACGTATCCAACAGTTTCACACCCATCAGCCAACAGCTTGAGATGACCAGCAGCCTCTCAGACACCAGAACACATCTCACCGAAGACACGGTGGGTGCACCATGTTTCCCGTATCCGACAGTTTCGCACCCATCAGCCAACAGCTTGTCATGACCAGCATCCTCTCAGCCGCCGGAACACGTCTCACCGAAGACAAGGTGGGTGCACCATGTTTCACGTATCCAACAGAATCGCACCGCTTCGCCAACAGCTTGAAATGACCAGCAGCCTCTCAGCCACAGGAACACGTCTCTCTGAAGACGAGGGTGGGTGCACCATGTGTCCCTTATCCGACAGTTTTGCACCCATTCGCCAACAGCTTGAAATGACCAGCAGCTTCTCAGCCACCGGAACACATCTCACCGAAGCCACGGCGGGTGCACCGTGTTTACCGTATCCGACAGTTTTGCACCGATTCGCCAACAGCTTGAAATGACCAGCAGCCTCTCAGCCACCAGAACACGTCTCACCGAAGACACGGAGGGTGCACCGTGTTTCCCGTATCCGACAGTTTCGCGCCCATTCGCCAACAGCTTGAAATGTACCAGCAGCCTGTCAGCCACCAGAACACGTCTCACCGAAGACACGGTGGGTGCACCGTGTTTTCCATATCCCACAGTTTCACAACCATTCACTTACAGCTTGAAATGACCGGCAGTCTCTAAGACACCGGAACACATCTCACCGAAGACACATGGATGCACCATGTTTCCCGTTTCCGACAGTTTCGCACCCATCAGCCAACAGCTTGACATGACCAGCAGCCTCTCAGCCGCCAGAACGCATCTCACCGAAGACAAGGTGGGTGCACGAA
Organism: Neostapfia colusana; assembly: GCA_030760725.1. NCBI lineage: Eukaryota > Viridiplantae > Streptophyta > Magnoliopsida > Poales > Poaceae > Neostapfia > Neostapfia colusana. The sequence goes on from JASWHV010000313.1 coordinate 3,399, forward strand.
GTTTCACGTATCAAACAGTATCACACCGCATCACCATCAGCTTGAAATGACCAGCAGCCTCTCAGCCACCGGAACACGTCTCTCCAAAGACAAGGCGGGTGCACCGTGTGTCCCATATCCAACAGTTTCACACCCATTCGCCAACAGCTTGAAATGTACCAGCAGCCTGTCAGCCACCGGAACACGTCTCACCAAAGACACAGTGGGTGTTTCACGTATCCAACAGTATCACACCACTTCGCAAGCAGCTTGAAATGACCGGCAGCCTCTCAGCCACCTGAACACATCTCACCGAAGACACGTGGGTGCACCGTGTTTCCCATATCCGACAATTTCACACCCATCAGCCAATAGCTTGACATGACCAGCAGCCTCTCAGCCGCCAGAACACGTCTCACCGAAGCCACGACAGGTGCACCGTGTTTCCCGTATCCAACAGTTTCGCGCCCATTCGCCAACAGCTTGAAATGTACCAGCAGCCTGTCAGCCACCAGAACACATCTCACCGATGACACCATGGGTGCACCATGTTTCCCGTATCCGACAGTTTCACGCCCGTTCGCCAACAGCTTGAAATGTACCAGCAGCCTGTCGGCCACCTGAACACGTCTCACCGAAGACACGTGGATGCACCGTGTTTCCCGTTTCCGACAGTTTCGCACCCATCAGCCAACAGCCTGACATGACCAGCAGCCTCTCAGCCGCCAGAACACATCTCACCGAAGACATGGTGGGTGCACGATGTTTCACATATCCAACAGTATCACACCGCTTCGCCAACAGCTTGAAATGACCAGCAGCCTCTCAGCCACCGGAACACATCTCTCCGAAGACAAGGAGGGTGCACCGTGTGTCCCGTATCCGACAGTTTCGCACCCATTCGCCAACAGCTTGAAATGACCAGCAGCCTCTCAGCCACCAGAACACGTCTCACCGAAGACACGGAGGGTGCGCCGTGTTTCCCATATCGGACAGTTTCGCGCCCATTCGCCAACAGCTTGAAATGTACCAGCAGCCTGTCAGCCGCCAGAACACATCTCACCGAAGACACGGTGGGTGCACCGTAATACCCGTATCGGTCCATACCATCGCATGATAAACCAGAATCCGTACGGCCACCAGCCCACCATTGCGATGGCTGACAGTGCAACCAGATCTTCAAGCATTGGGTACATGCAATTCACTAAATAGTAAGGCCACAACACCCTAAGCCCACAAGAATCTGGTTTGAGCACTGCCCACCCCAACAGGAAAACGGACCGGTAACCATCCAGCCAACAATCCGTCCCATACCCGGGGGACGCCACAGCCACGTTTATCTGGCACCAGGATGATGTATCCACCCAAAAAGGGTGGCACAATGTGTCCCGAAGCCAAAATCCGTGTTGCACCGTCGCATCTGTGTTCATCTCAGTGAAGGTCCCCAAGGCCGGTAGGATGTTGGCAGCCTTGGATCATCCCAACACCGAGATCCGGTGGATGTAGTACACCGCGAGGGGAGGTAATCAAGGTTCCTTTCAGTATCCGACATCATCCTACTTTGCCCCGAGCTGACAGACCACCTCCCCCTAATATACCTTAGGAGCGCCCCCCCTCCCAGGA
>JASWHV010000313.1:15000-20000 GCA_030760725.1 Neostapfia colusana
CACAGTGGGTGTTTCACGTATCCAACAGTATCACACCACTTCGCCAGCAGCTTGAAATGACCGGCAGCCTCTCAGCCACCTGAACACATCTCACCGAAGACACGTGGGTGCACCGTGTTTCCCATATCCGACAGTTTCACACCCATCAGCCAATAGCTTGACATGACCAGCAGCCTCTCAGCCGCCAGAACACGTCTCACCGAAGCCACGACAGCTGCACCGTGTTTCCCGTATCCAACAGTTTCGCGCCCATTCGCCAACAGCTTGAAATGTACCAGCAGCCTGTCAGCCACCAGAACACATCTCACCGATGACACCATGGGTGCACCGTGTTTCCCGTATCTGACAGTTTCACGCCCGTTCGCCAACAGCTTGAAATGTACCAGCAGCCTGTCGGCCACCTGAACACGTCTCACCGAAGACACGTGGATGCACCGTGTTTCCCGTTTCCGACAGTTTCGCACCCATCAGCCAACAGCCTGACATGACCAGCAGCCTCTCAGCCGCCAGAACACATCTCACCGAAGACATGGTGGGTGCACGATGTTTCACATATCCAACAGTATCACACCGCTTCGCCAACAGCTTGAAATGACCAGCAGCCTCTCAGCCACCGGAACACATCTCTCCGAAGACAAGGAGGGTGCACCGTGTGTCCCGTATCCGACAGTTTCGCACCCATTCGCCAACAGCTTGAAATGACCAGCAGCCTCTCAGCCACCAGAACACGTCTCACCGAAGACACGGAGGGTGCGCCGTGTTTTCCATATCGGACAGTTTCGCGCCCATTCGCCAACAGCTTGAAATGTACCAGCAGCCTGTCAGCCGCCAGAACACATCTCACCGAAGACACGGTGGGTGCACCGTAATACCCGTATCGGTCCATACCATCGCATGATAAACCAGAATCCGTACGGCCACCAGCCCACCATTGCGATGGCTGACAGTGCAACCAGATCTTCAAGCATTGGGTACATGCAATTCACTAAATAGTAAGGCCACAACACCCTAAGCCCACAAGAATCTGGTTTGAGCACTGCCCACCCCGACAGGAAAACGGACCGGTAACCATCCAGCCAACAATCCGTCCCATACCCGGGGGACGCCACAGCCACGTTTATCTGGCACCAGGATGATGTATCCACCCAAAAAGGGTGGCACAATGTGTCCCGAAGCCAAAATCCGTGTTGCACCGTCGCATCTGTGTTCATCTCAGTGAAGGTCCCCAAGGCCGGTAGGATGTTGGCAGCCTTGGATCATCCCAACACCGAGATCCGGTGGATGTAGTACACCGCGAGGGGAGGTAATCAAGGTTCCTTTCAGTATCCGACATCATCCTACTTTGCCCCGAGCTGACAGACCACCTCCCCCTAATATACCTTAGGAGCGCCCCCCCTCCCAGGAGTATGGGGGATTTTTGGGACTGCTGAGCGCACTATTTGGGAGAAGCCCAAAAAGTGGTATTTTTCTGGTTTTGCCGCGCCAAGCCTCCAAAACGGGTGGGTTATCTAGTTTCAACTTGGGTTCCCAGACTTCCCGTATTCTTTCCGGAGGCCTCCTGCTGTGTACAGTACGGCATCCCTGGACCCGAGTTCCTGAGATCCCGACTTTCCCGATTTCGACCCAGGAGGCCATCCATGCATTCCAAAACCTTCAAAATGCACCGTCCGAATGATTATTCAGCCAAGGTCCCGTCGGGCCACCGGGGATCCCAGTTAGTGAGTTTTACCGACTTTCCCAACTTTCCTCATTTCGACCCAGATGGCCATCCACGCATGAAAAACCATCAAGTTTTACCATCCGAACGTGTGTTCCGTTGAGGTCCGTCCGCCCCCGGGACACATGTTCACGAGTTTTCCCATCTCTCAGCCACCGGAACACGTCTCTCCGAGACAAGGTGGGAGCACCGTGTTTCCCGTATCCGACAGTTTCACACCCATCAGCAAACAGCTTTACATGACCAGCAGCATCTCAGCCGCTGGAACACGTCTCACAGAAGCCAAGGTGGGTGCACCGTGTTTCCTGTATCCGACAGTTTCACGCCCATTCCGCAACAGCTTGAAATGTACCAGCAGCCTGTCAGCCGCCGGAACACGTCTCACCGAAGACAAAGGTGGGTGCTCCATGTTTCCCGTATCCCACAGTTTCGCACCCATTCGTCAACAGCTTGAAATGACCAGCAGCCTCTCAGCCACCAGAACACGTCGCACCGAAGACACGGAGGGTGCACCGTGTTTCCCGTATCCGACAGTTTCGCGCCCATTCGCCAACAGCTTGAAATGTACCAGCAGCCTGTCAGCGGCCAGAACACGTCTCACCGAAGACACGGTGGGTGCACCGTAATACCCTTACCGGGCCATACCATCGCATGATAAACAAGAACCCGTACGGCCACCAGCCCACCATTGCGATGGCTGGCAGTGTAACCAGATCTTCAAGCGTTGGGTACATGCAGTTCACTAAATAGTATGGCCACAACACCCTAAGCCCACAAGAATCTGGTTTGAGCACTGCCCACCCCGACAGGAAAACGGACCGGTAACCATCCAGCCAACAATCCGACCCATACCCGGGGGACGCCACAGCCACGTTTATCTGGCACCAGGATGATGTATCCACCCAAAAAGGATGGCACAATGTGTCCCGAAGCCAAAATCCGTGTTGCACCGTCACATCTGTGTTCATCTCAGTGAAGGTCCCCAAGGCCGGTAGGATGTTGGCAGCCTTGGATCATCCAAACACCAAGATCCGGTGGATGTAGTACACCGCGAGGGGAGGTAATCAAGGTTCCTTTCAGTATCCGACATCATCCTACTTTGCCCCGAGCTGACAGACCACCTCCCCCTAATATACCTTAGGAGCGCCCCCCCTCCCAGGAGTATGGGGGATTTTTGGGACTGCTGAGCGCACTATTTGGGAGAAGCCCAAAAAGTGGTATTTTTCTGGTTTTGCCGCGCCAAGCCTCCAAAACGGGTGGGTTATCTAGTTTCAACTTGGGTTCCCAGACTTCCCGTATTCTTTCCGGAGGCCTCCTGCTGTGTACAGTACGGCATCCCTGGACCCGAGTTCCTGAGATCCCGACTTTCCCGATTTCGACCCAGGAGGCCATCCATGCATTCCAAAACCTTCAAAATGCACCGTCCGAATGATTATTTAGCCAAGGTCCCGTCGGGCCACCGGGGATCCCAGTTAGTGAGTTTTACCGACTTTCCCAACTTTCCTCATTTCGACCCAGATGGCCATCCACGCATGAAAAACCATCAAGTTTTACCATCCGAACGTGTGTTCCGTTGAGGTCCGTCCGCCCCCGGGACACATGTTCACGAGTTTTCCCATCTCTCAGCCACCGGAACACGTCTCTCCGAGACAAGGTGGGAGCACCGTGTTTCCCGTATCCGACAGTTTCACACCCATCAGCAAACAGCTTTACATGACCAGCAGCATCTCAGCCGCTGGAACACGTCTCACAGAAGCCAAGGTGGGTGCACCGTGTTTCCTGTATCCGACAGTTTCACGCCCATTCCGCAACAGCTTGAAATGTACCAGCAGCCTGTCAGCCGCCGGAACACGTCTCACCGAAGACAAAGGTGGGTGCTCCATGTTTCCCGTATCCCACAGTTTCGCACCCATTCGTCAACAGCTTGAAATGACCAGCAGCCTCTCAGCCACCAGAACACGTCTCACCGAAGACACGGAGGGTGCACCGTGTTTCCCGTATCCGACAGTTTCGCGCCCATTCGCCAACAGCTTGAAATGTACCAGCAGCCTGTCAGCCACCAGAACACGTCTCACCGAAGACACGGAGGGTGCACCGTGTTTCCCGTATCCGACAGTTTCGCGCCCATTCGCCAACAGCTTGAAATGTACCAGCAGCCTGTCAGCCACCAGAACACGTCTCACCGAAGACACGGTGGGTGCACCGTGTTTTCCATATCCCACAGTTTCGCAACCATTCACTTACAGCTTGAAATGACCGGCAGTCTCTAAGACACCGGAACACATCTCACCGAAGACACATGGATGCACCATGTTTCCCATTTCCGACAGTTTCGCACCCATCAGCCAACAGCTTGACATGACCAGCAGCCTCTCAGCCGCCAGAACGCATCTCACCGAAGACAAGGTGGGTGCACGAAGTTTCACGTATCAAACAGTATCACACCGCATCACCATCAGCTTGAAATGACCAGCAGCCTCTCAGCCACCGGAACACGTCTCTCCAAAGACAAGGCGGGTGCACCGTGTGTCCCATATCCAACAGTTTCACACCCATTCGCCAACAGCTTGAAATGTACCAGCAGCCTGTCAGCCACCGGAACACGTCTCACCAAAGACACAGTGGGTGTTTCACGTATCCAACAGTATCACACCACTTCGCAAGCAGCTTGAAATGACCGGCAGCCTCTCAGCCACCTGAACACATCTCACCGAAGACACGTGGGTGCACCGTGTTTCCCATATCCGACAGTTTCACACCCATCAGCCAATAGCTTGACATGACCAGCAGCCTCTCAGCCGCCAGAACACGTCTCACCGAAGCCACGACAGGTGCACCGTGTTTCCCGTATCCAACAGTTTCGCGCCCATTCGCCAACAGCTTGAAATGTACCAGCAGCCTGTCAGCCACCAGAACACATCTCACCGATGACACCATGGGTGCACCGTGTTTCCCATATCTGACAGTTTCACGCCCGTTCGCCAACAGCTTGAAATGTACCAGCAGCCTGTCGGCCACCTGAACACGTCTCACCGAAGACACGTGGATGCACCGTGTTTCCCGTTTCCGACAGTTTCGCACCCATCAGCCAACAGCCTGACATGACCAGCAGCCTCTCAGCCGCCAGAACACATCTCACCGAAGACATGGTGGGTGCACGATGTTTCACATATCCAACAGTATCACACCGCTTCGCCAACAGCTTGAAATGACCAGCAGCCTCTCAGCCACCGGAACACATCTCTCCGAAGACAAGGAGGGTGCACCGTGTGTCCCGTATCCG
>JASWHV010000313.1:30000-32500 GCA_030760725.1 Neostapfia colusana
ACCATGTGTCCCTTATCCGACAGTTTTGCACCGATTCGCCAACAGCTTGAAATGACCAGCAGCCTCTCAGCCACCAGAACACGTCTCACCGAAGACACGGAGGGTGCACCGTGTTTCCCGTATCCGACAGTTTCGCGCCAGTTCGCCAACAGCTTGAAATGTACCAGCAGCCTGTCAGCCACCAGAACACGTCTCACCGAAGACACGGTGGGTGCACCGTGTTTTCCATATCCCACAGTTTCGCAACCATTCACTTACAGCTTGAAATGACCGGCAGTCTCTAAGACACCGGAACACATCTCACCGAAGACACATGGATGCACCATGTTTCCCGTTTCCGACAGTTTCGCACCCATCAGCCAACAGCTTGACATGACCAGCAGCCTCTCAGCCGCCAGAACGCATCTCACCGAAGACAAGGTGGGTGCACGAAGTTTCACGTATCAAACAGTATCACACCGCATCACCATCAGCTTGAAATGACCAGCAGCCTCTCAGCCACCGGAACACGTCTCTCCAAAGACAAGGCGGGTGCACCGTGTGTCCCATATCCAACAGTTTCACACCCATTCGCCAACAGCTTGAAATGTACCAGCAGCCTGGCAGCCACCGGAACACGTCTCACCAAAGACACAGTGGGTGTTTCACGTATCCAACAGTATCACACCACTTCGCAAGCAGCTTGAAATGACCGGCAGCCTCTCAGCCACCTGAACACATCTCACCGAAGACACGTGGGTGCACCGTGTTTCCCATATCCGACAGTTTCACACCCATCAGCCAATAGCTTGACATGACCAGCAGCCTCTCAGCCGCCAGAACACGTCTCACCGAAGCCACGACAGGTGCACCGTGTTTCCCGTATCCAACAGTTTCGCGCCCATTCGCCAACAGCTTGAAATGTACCAGCAGCCTGTCAGCCACCAGAACACATCTCACCGATGACACCATGGGTGCACCGTGTTTCCCGTATCCGACAGTTTCACGCCCGTTCGCCAACAGCTTGAAATGTACCAGCAGCCTGTCGGCCACCTGAACACGTCTCACCGAAGACACGTGGATGCACCGTGTTTCCCGTTTCCGACAGTTTCGCACCCATCAGCCAACAGCCTGACATGACCAGCAGCCTCTCAGCCGCCAGAACACATCTCACCGAAGACATGGTGGGTGCACGATGTTTCACATATCCAACAGTATCACACCGCTTCGCCAACAGCTTGAAATGACCAGCAGCCTCTCAGCCACCGGAACACATCTCTCCGAAGACAAGGAGGGTGCACCGTGTGTCCCGTATCCGACAGTTTCGCACCCATTCGCCAACAGCTTGAAATGACCAGCAGCCTCTCAGCCACCAGAACACGTCTCACCGAAGACACGGAGGGTGCGCCGTGTTTCCCATATCGGACAGTTTCGCGCCCATTCGCCAACAGCTTGAAATGTACCAGCAGCCTGTCAGCCGCCAGAACACATCTCACCGAAGACACGGTGGGTGCACCGTAATACCCGTATCGGTCCATACCATCGCATGATAAACCAGAATCCGTACGGCCACCAGCCCACCATTGCGATGGCTGACAGTGCAACCAGATCTTCAAGCATTGGGTACATGCAATTCACTAAATAGTAAGGCCACAACACCCTAAGCCCACAAGAATCTGGTTTGAGCACTGCCCACCCCGACAGGAAAACGGACCGGTAACCATCCAGCCAACAATCCGTCCCATACCCGGGGGACGCCACAGCCACGTTTATCTGGCACCAGGATGATGTATCCACCCAAAAAGGGTGGCACAATGTGTCCCGAAGCCAAAATCCGTGTTGCACCGTCGCATCTGTGTTCATCTCAGTGAAGGTCCCCAAGGCCGGTAGGATGTTGGCAGCCTTGGATCATCCCAACACCGAGATCCGGTGGATGTAGTACACCGCGAGGGGAGGTAATCAAGGTTCCTTTCAGTATCCGACATCATCCTACTTTGCCCCGAGCTGACAGACCACCTCCCCCTAATATACCTTAGGAGCGCCCCCCCTCCCAGGAGTATGGGGGATTTTTGGGACTGCTGAGCGCACTATTTGGGAGAAGCCCAAAAAGTGGTATTTTTCTGGTTTTGCCGCGCCAAGCCTCCAAAACGGGTGGGTTATCTAGTTTCAACTTGGGTTCCCAGACTTCCCGTATTCTTTCCGGAGGCCTCCTGCTGTGTACAGTACGGCATCCCTGGACCCGAGTTCCTGAGATCCCGACTTTCCCGATTTCGACCCAGGAGGCCATCCATGCATTCCAAAACCTTCAAAATGCACCGTCCGAATGATTATTCAGCCAAGGTCCCGTCGGGCCACCGGGGATCCCAGTTAGTGAGTTTTACCGACTTTCCCAACTTTCCTCATTTCGACCCAGATGGCCATCCACGCATGAAAAACCATCAAGTTTTACCATCCGAACGTGTGTTCCGTTGAGGTCCGTCCGCCCCCGGGACACATGTTCACGAGTTTTCCCATCTCTCAG
>JASWHV010000313.1:42500-47500 GCA_030760725.1 Neostapfia colusana
CATCAGCCAACAGCCTGACATGACCAGCAGCCTCTCAGCCGCCAGAACACATCTCACCGAAGACATGGTGGGTGCACGATGTTTCACATATCCAACAGTATCACACCGCTTCGCCAACAGCTTGAAATGACCAGCAGCCTCTCAGCCACCGGAACACATCTCTCCGAAGACAAGGAGGGTGCACCGTGTGTCCCGTATCCGACAGTTTCGCACCCATTCGCCAACAGCTTGAAATGACCAGCAGCCTCTCAGCCACCAGAACACGTCTCACCGAAGACACGGAGGGTGCGCCGTGTTTCCCATATCGGACAGTTTCGCGCCCATTCGCCAACAGCTTGAAATGTACCAGCAGCCTGTCAGCCGCCAGAACACATCTCACCGAAGACACGGTGGGTGCACCGTAATACCCGTATCGGTCCATACCATCGCATGATAAACCAGAATCCGTACGGCCACCAGCCCACCATTGCGATGGCTGACAGTGCAACCAGATCTTCAAGCATTGGGTACATGCAATTCACTAAATAGTAAGGCCACAACACCCTAAGCCCACAAGAATCTGGTTTGAGCACTGCCCACCCCGACAGGAAAACGGACCGGTAACAATCCAGCCAACAATCCGTCCCATACCCAGGGGACGCCACAGCCACGTTTATCTGGCACCAGGATGATGTATCCACCCAAAAAGGGTGGCACAATGTGTCCCGAAGCCAAAATCCGTGTTGCACCGTCGCATCTGTGTTCATCTCAGTGAAGGTCCCCAAGGCCGGTAGGATGTTGGCAGCCTTGGATCATCCCAACACCGAGATCCGGTGGATGTAGTACACCGCGAGGGGAGGTAATCAAGGTTCCTTTCAGTATCCGACATCATCCTACTTTGCCCCGAGCTGACAGACCACCTCCCCCTAATATACCTTAGGAGCGCCCCCCCTCCCAGGAGTATGGGGGATTTTTGGGACTGCTGAGCGCACTATTTGGGAGAAGCCCAAAAAGTGGTATTTTTCTGATTTTGCCGCGCCAAGCCTCCAAAACGGGTTGGTTATCTAGTTTCAACTTGGGTTCCCAGACTTCCCGTATTCTTTCCGGAAGCCTCCTGCTGTGTACAGTACGGCCTCCCTGGACCCGAGTTCCTGAGATCCCGACTTTCCCGATTTCGACCCAGGAGGCCATCCATGCATTCCAAAACCTTCAAAATGCACCGTCCGAATGATTATTCAGCCAAGGTCCCGTCGGGCCACCGGGGATCCCAGTTAGTGAGTTTTACCGACTTTCCCAACTTTCCTCATTTCGACCCAGATGGCCATCCACGCATGAAAAACCATCAAGTTTTACCATCCGAACGTGTGTTCCGTTGAGGTCCGTCCGCCCCCGGGACACATGTTCACGAGTTTTCCCATCTCTCAGCCACCGGAACACGTCTCTCCGAGACAAGGTGGGAGCACCGTGTTTCCCGTATCCGACAGTTTCACACCCATCAGCAAACAGCTTTACATGACCAGCAGCATCTCAGCCGCTGGAACACGTCTCACAGAAGCCAAGGTGGGTGCACCGTGTTTCCTGTATCTGACAGTTTCACGCCCATTCCACAACAGCTTGAAATGTACCAGCAGCCTGTCAGCCGCCGGAACACGTCTCACCGAAGACAAAGGTGGGTGCTCCATGTTTCCCGTATCCCACAGTTTCGCACCCATTCGTCAACAGCTTGAAATGACCAGCAGCCTCTCAGCCACCAGAACACGTCTCACCGAAGACACGGAGGGTGCACCGTGTTTCCCGTATCCGACAGTTTCGCGCACATTCGCCAACAGCTTGAAATGTACCAGCAGCCTGTCAGCCACCAGAACACGTCTCACCGAAGACACGGAGGGTGCACCGTGTTTCCCGTATCCGACAGTTTCGCGCCCATTCGCCAACAGCTTGAAATGTACCAGCAGCCTGTCAGCCACCAGAACACGTCTCACCGAAGACACGGTGGGTGCACCGTGTTTTCCATATCCCACAGTTTCGCAACCATTCACTTACAGCTTGAAATGACCGGCAGTCTCTAAGACACCGGAACACATCTCACCGAAGACACATGGATGCACCATGTTTCCCATTTCCGACAGTTTCGCACCCATCAGCCAACAGCTTGACATGACCAGCAGCCTCTCAGCCGCCAGAACGCATCTCACCGAAGACAAGGTGGGTGCACGAAGTTTCACGTATCAAACAGTATCACACCGCATCACCATCAGCTTGAAATGACCAGCAGCCTCTCAGCCACCGGAACACGTCTCTCCAAAGACAAGGCGGGTGCACCGTGTGTCCCATATCCAACAGTTTCACACCCATTCGCCAACAGCTTGAAATGTACCAGCAGCCTGTCAGCCACCGGAACACGTCTCACCAAAGACACAGTGGGTGTTTCACGTATCCAACAGTATCACACCACTTCGCAAGCAGCTTGAAATGACCGGCAGCCTCTCAGCCACCTGAACACATCTCACCGAAGACACGTGGGTGCACCGTGTTTCCCATATCCGACAGTTTCACACCCATCAGCCAATAGCTTGACATGACCAGCAGCCTCTCAGCCGCCAGAACACGTCTCACCGAAGCCACGACAGGTGCACCGTGTTTCCCGTATCCAACAGTTTCGCGCCCATTCGCCAACAGCTTGAAATGTACCAGCAGCCTGTCAGCCACCAGAACACATCTCACCGATGACACCATGGGTGCACCGTGTTTCCCATATCTGACAGTTTCACGCCCGTTCGCCAACAGCTTGAAATGTACCAGCAGCCTGTCGGCCACCTGAACACGTCTCACCGAAGACACGTGGATGCACCGTGTTTCCCGTTTCCGACAGTTTCGCACCCATCAGCCAACAGCCTGACATGACCAGCAGCCTCTCAGCCGCCAGAACACATCTCACCGAAGACATGGTGGGTGCACGATGTTTCACATATCCAACAGTATCACACCGCTTCGCCAACAGCTTGAAATGACCAGCAGCCTCTCAGCCACCGGAACACATCTCTCCGAAGACAAGGAGGGTGCACCGTGTGTCCCGTATCCGACAGTTTCGCACCCATTCGCCAACAGCTTGAAATGACCAGCAGCCTCTCAGCCACCAGAACACGTCTCACCGAAGACACGGAGGGTGCGCCGTGTTTCCCATATCGGACAGTTTCGCGCCCATTCGCCAACAGCTTGAAATGTACCAGCAGCCTGTCAGCCGCCAGAACACATCTCACCGAAGACACGGTGGGTGCACCGTAATACCCGTATCGGTCCATACCATCGCATGATAAACCAGAATCCGTACGGCCACCAGCCCACCATTGCGATGGCTGACAGTGCAACCAGATCTTCAAGCATTGGGTACATGCAATTCACTAAATAGTAAGGCCACAACACCCTAAGCCCACAAGAATCTGGTTTGAGCACTGCCCACCCCGACAGGAAAACGGACCGGTAACCATCCAGCCAACAATCCGTCCCATACCCGGGGGACGCCACAGCCACGTTTATCTGGCACCAGGATGATGTATCCACCCAAAAAGGGTGGCACAATGTGTCCCGAAGCCAAAATCCGTGTTGCACCGTCGCATCTGTGTTCATCTCAGTGAAGGTCCCCAAGGCCGGTAGGATGTTGGCAGCCTTGGATCATCCCAACACCGAGATCCGGTGGATGTAGTACACCGCGAGGGGAGGTAATCAAGGTTCCTTTCAGTATCCGACATCATCCTACTTTGCCCCGAGCTGACAGACCACCTCCCCCTAATATACCTTAGGAGCGCCCCCCCTCCCAGGAGTATGGGGGATTTTTGGGACTGCTGAGCGCACTATTTGGGAGAAGCCCAAAAAGTGGTATTTTTCTGGTTTTGCCGCGCCAAGCCTCCAAAACGGGTGGGTTATCTAGTTTCAACTTGGGTTCCCAGACTTCCCGTATTCTTTCCGGAGGCCTCCTGCTGTGTACAGTACGGCATCCCTGGACCCGAGTTCCTGAGATCCCGACTTTCCCGATTTCGACCCAGGAGGCCATCCATGCATTCCAAAACCTTCAAAATGCACCGTCCGAATGATTATTCAGCCAAGGTCCCGTCGGGCCACCGGGGATCCCAGTTAGTGAGTTTTACCGACTTTCCCAACTTTCCTCATTTCGACCCAGATGGCCATCCACGCATGAAAAACCATCAAGTTTTACCATCCGAACGTGTGTTCCGTTGAGGTCCGTCCGCCCCCGGGACACATGTTCACGAGTTTTCCCATCTCTCAGCCACCGGAACACGTCTCTCCGAGACAAGGTGGGAGCACCGTGTTTCCCGTATCCGACAGTTTCACACCCATCAGCAAACAGCTTTACATGACCAGCAGCATCTCAGCCGCTGGAACACGTCTCACAGAAGCCAAGGTGGGTGCACCGTGTTTCCTGTATCCGACAGTTTCACGCCCATTCCGCAACAGCTTGAAATGTACCAGCAGCCTGTCAGCCGCCGGAACACGTCTCACCGAAGACAAAGGTGGGTGCTCCATGTTTCCCGTATCCCACAGTTTCGCACCCATTCGTCAACAGCTTGAAATGACCAGCAGCCTCTCAGCCACCAGAACACGTCTCACCGAAGACACGGAGGGTGCACCGTGTTTCCCGTATCCGACAGTTTCGCGCCCATTCGCCAACAGCTTGAAATGTACCAGCAGCCTGTCAGCGGCCAGAACACGTCTCACCGAAGACACGGTGGGTGCACCGTAATACCCTTACCGGGCCATACCATCGCATGATAAACAAGAACCCGTACGGCCACCAGCCCACCATTGCGATGGCTGGCAGTGTAACCAGATCTTCAAGCGTTGGGTACATGCAGTTCACTAAATAGTATGGCCACAACACCCTAAGCCCACAAGAATCTGGTTTGAGCACTGCCCACCCCGACAGGAAAACGGACCGGTAACCATCCAGCCAACAATCCGACCCATACCCGGGGGACGCCACAGCCACGTTTATCTGGCACCAG
>JASWHV010000313.1:67500-70000 GCA_030760725.1 Neostapfia colusana
ACCGTGTGTCCCATATCCAACAGTTTCACACCCATTCGCCAACAGCTTGAAATGTACCAGCAGCCTGTCAGCCACCGGAACACGTCTCACCAAAGACACAGTGGGTGTTTCACGTATCCAACAGTATCACACCACTTCGCAAGCAGCTTGAAATGACCGGCAGCCTCTCAGCCACCTGAACACATCTCACCGAAGACACGTGGGTGCACCGTGTTTCCCATATCCGACAGTTTCACACCCATCAGCCAATAGCTTGACATGACCAGCAGCCTCTCAGCCGCCAGAACACGTCTCACCGAAGCCACGACAGGTGCACCGTGTTTCCCGTATCCAACAGTTTCGCGCCCATTCGCCAACAGCTTGAAATGTACCAGCAGCCTGTCAGCCACCAGAACACATCTCACCGATGACACCATGGGTGCACCGTGTTTCCCGTATCCGACAGTTTCGCGCCCGTTCGCCAACAGCTTGAAATGTACCAGCAGCCTGTCGGCCACCTGAACACGTCTCACCGAAGACACGTGGATGCACCGTGTTTCCCGTTTCCGACAGTTTCGCACCCATCAGCCAACAGCCTGACATGACCAGCAGCCTCTCAGCCGCCAGAACACATCTCACCGAAGACATGGTGGGTGCACGATGTTTCACATATCCAACAGTATCACACCGCTTCGCCAACAGCTTGAAATGACCAGCAGCCTCTCAGCCACCGGAACACATCTCTCCGAAGACAAGGAGGGTGCACCGTGTGTCCCGTATCCGACAGTTACGCACCCATTCGCCAACAGCTTGAAATGACCAGCAGCCTCTCAGCCACCAGAACACGTCTCACCGAAGACACGGAGGGTGCGCCGTGTTTCCCATATCGGACAGTTTCGCGCCCATTCGCCAACAGCTTGAAATGTACCAGCAGCCTGTCAGCCGCCAGAACACATCTCACCGAAGACACGGTGGGTGCACCGTAATACCCGTATCGGTCCATACCATCGCATGATAAACCAGAATCCGTACGGCCACCAGCCCACCATTGCGATGGCTGACAGTGCAACCAGATCTTCAAGCATTGGGTACATGCAATTCACTAAATAGTAAGGCCACAACACCCTAAGCCCACAAGAATCTGGTTTGAGCACTGCCCACCCCGACAGGAAAACGGACCGGTAACCATCCAGCCAACAATCCGTCCCATACCCGGGGGACGCCACAGCCACGTTTATCTGGCACCAGGATGATGTATCCACCCAAAAAGGGTGGCACAATGTGTCCCGAAGCCAAAATCCGTGTTGCACCGTCGCATCTGTGTTCATCTCAGTGAAGGTCCCCAAGGCCGGTAGGATGTTGGCAGCCTTGGATCATCCCAACACCGAGATCCGGTGGATGTAGTACACCGCGAGGGGAGGTAATCAAGGTTCCTTTCAGTATCCGACATCATCCTACTTTGCCCCGAGCTGACAGACCACCTCCCCCTAATATACCTTAGGAGCGCCCCCCCTCCCAGGAGTATGGGGGATTTTTGGGACTGCTGAGTGCACTATTTGGGAGAAGCCCAAAAAGTGGTATTTTTCTGGTTTTGCCGCGCCAAGCCTCCAAAACGGGTGGGTTATCTAGTTTCAACTTGGGTTCCCAGACTTCCCGTATTCTTTCCGGAGGCCTCCTGCTGTGTACAGTACGGCATCCCTGGACCCGAGTTCCTGAGATCCCGACTTTCCCGATTTCGACCCAGGAGGCCATCCATGCATTCCAAAACCTTCAAAATGCACCGTCCGAATGATTATTCAGCCAAGGTCCCGTCGGGCCACCGGGGATCCCAGTTAGTGAGTTTTACCGACTTTCCCAACTTTCCTCATTTCGACCCAGATGGCCATCCACGCATGAAAAACCATCAAGTTTTACCATCCGAACGTGTGTTCCGTTGAGGTCCGTCCGCCCCCGGGACACATGTTCACGAGTTTTCCCATCTCTCAGCCACCGGAACACGTCTCTCCGAGACAAGGTGGGAGCACCGTGTTTCCCGTATCCGACAGTTTCACACCCATCAGCAAACAGCTTTACATGACCAGCAGCATCTCAGCCGCTGGAACACGTCTCACAGAAGCCAAGGTGGGTGCACCGTGTTTCCTGTATCCGACAGTTTCACGCCCATTCCGCAACAGCTTGAAATGTACCAGCAGCCTGTCAGCCGCCGGAACACGTCTCACCGAAGACAAAGGTGGGTGCTCCATGTTTCCCGTATCCCACAGTTTCGCACCCATTCGTCAACAGCTTGAAATGACCAGCAGCCTCTCAGCCACCAGAACACGTCGCACCGAAGACATGGAGGGTGCACCGTGTTTCCCGTATCCGACAGTTTCGCGCCCATTCGCCAACAGCTTGAAATGTACCAGCAGCCTGTCAGCGGCCAGAACACGTCTCACCGAAGACACGGTGGGTGCACCGTAATACCCTTACCGGGCCATACCATCGCATGATAAACAAGAACCCGTACGGCCACCAGCCCACC
>JASWHV010000313.1:80000-85000 GCA_030760725.1 Neostapfia colusana
ACAACACCCTAAGCCCACAAGAATCTGGTTTGAGCACTGCCCACCCCGACAGGAAAACGGACCGGTAACAATCCAGCCAACAATCCGTCCCATACCCAGGGGACGCCACAGCCACGTTTATCTGGCACCAGGATGATGTATCCACCCAAAAAGGGTGGCACAATGTGTCCCGAAGCCAAAATCCGTGTTGCACCGTCGCATCTGTGTTCATCTCAGTGAAGGTCCCCAAGGCCGGTAGGATGTTGGCAGCCTTGGATCATCCCAACACCGAGATCCGGTGGATGTAGTACACCGCGAGGGGAGGTAATCAAGGTTCCTTTCAGTATCCGACATCATCCTACTTTGCCCCGAGCTGACAGACCACCTCCCCCTAATATACCTTAGGAGCGCCCCCCCTCCCAGGAGTATGGGGGATTTTTGGGACTGCTGAGCGCACTATTTGGGAGAAGCCCAAAAAGTGGTATTTTTCTGGTTTTGCCGCGCCAAGCCTCCAAAACGGGTTGGTTATCTAGTTTCAACTTGGGTTCCCAGACTTCCCGTATTCTTTCCGGAAGCCTCCTGCTGTGTACAGTACATCCTCCCTGGACCCGAGTTCCTGAGATCCCGACTTTCCCGATTTCGACCCAGGAGGCCATCCATGCATTCCAAAACCTTCAAAATGCACCGTCCGAATGATTATTCAGCCAAGGTCCCGTCGGGCCACCGGGGATCCCAGTTAGTGAGTTTTACCGACTTTCCCAACTTTCCTCATTTCGACCCAGATGGCCATCCACGCATGAAAAACCATCAAGTTTTACCATCCGAACGTGTGTTCCGTTGAGGTCCGTCCGCCCCCGGGACACATGTTCACGAGTTTTCCCATCTCTCAGCCACCGGAACACGTCTCTCCGAGACAAGGTGGGAGCACCGTGTTTCCCGTATCCGACAGTTTCACACCCATCAGCAAACAGCTTTACATGACCAGCAGCATCTCAGCCGCTGGAACACGTCTCACAGAAGCCAAGGTGGGTGCACCGTGTTTCCTGTATCTGACAGTTTCACGCCCATTCCACAACAGCTTGAAATGTACCAGCAGCCTGTCAGCCGCCGGAACACGTCTCACCGAAGACAAAGGTGGGTGCTCCATGTTTCCCGTATCCCACAGTTTCGCACCCATTCGTCAACAGCTTGAAATGACCAGCAGCCTCTCAGCCACCAGAACACGTCTCACCGAAGACACGGAGGGTGCACCGTGTTTCCCGTATCCGACAGTTTCGCGCACATTCGCCAACAGCTTGAAATGTACCAGCAGCCTGTCAGCGGCCAGAACACGTCTCACCGAAGACACAGAGGGTGCACCGTGTTTCCCGTATCCGACAGTTTCGCGCCCATTCGCCAACAGCTTGAAATGTACCAGCAGCCTGTCAGCCACCAGAACACGTCTCACCGAAGACACGGTGGGTGCACCGTGTTTTCCATATCCCACAGTTTCGCAACCATTCACTTACAGCTTGAAATGACCGGCAGTCTCTAAGACACCGGAACACATCTCACCGAAGACACATGGATGCACCATGTTTCCCATTTCCGACAGTTTCGCACCCATCAGCCAACAGCTTGACATGACCAGCAGCCTCTCAGCCGCCAGAACGCATCTCACCGAAGACAAGGTGGGTGCACGAAGTTTCACGTATCAAACAGTATCACACCGCATCACCATCAGCTTGAAATGACCAGCAGCCTCTCAGCCACCGGAACACGTCTCTCCAAAGACAAGGCGGGTGCACCGTGTGTCCCATATCCAACAGTTTCACACCCATTCGCCAACAGCTTGAAATGTACCAGCAGCCTGTCAGCCACCGGAACACGTCTCACCAAAGACACAGTGGGTGTTTCACGTATCCAACAGTATCACACCACTTCGCAAGCAGCTTGAAATGACCGGCAGCCTCTCAGCCACCTGAACACATCTCACCGAAGACACGTGGGTGCACCGTGTTTCCCATATCCGACAGTTTCACACCCATCAGCCAATAGCTTGACATGACCAGCAGCCTCTCAGCCGCCAGAACACGTCTCACCGAAGCCACGACAGGTGCACCGTGTTTCCCGTATCCAACAGTTTCGCGCCCATTCGCCAACAGCTTGAAATGTACCAGCAGCCTGTCAGCCACCAGAACACATCTCACCGATGACACCATGGGTGCACCGTGTTTCCCATATCTGACAGTTTCACGCCCGTTCGCCAACAGCTTGAAATGTACCAGCAGCCTGTCGGCCACCTGAACACGTCTCACCGAAGACACGTGGATGCACCGTGTTTCCCGTTTCCGACAGTTTCGCACCCATCAGCCAACAGCCTGACATGACCAGCAGCCTCTCAGCCGCCAGAACACATCTCACCGAAGACATGGTGGGTGCACGATGTTTCACATATCCAACAGTATCACACCGCTTCGCCAACAGCTTGAAATGACCAGCAGCCTCTCAGCCACCGGAACACATCTCTCCGAAGACAAGGAGGGTGCACCGTGTGTCCCGTATCCGACAGTTTCGCACCCATTCGCCAACAGCTTGAAATGACCAGCAGCCTCTCAGCCACCAGAACACGTCTCACAGAAGACACGGAGGGTGCGCCGTGTTTCCCATATCGGACAGTTTCGCGCCCATTCGCCAACAGCTTGAAATGTACCAGCAGCCTGTCAGCCGCCAGAACACATCTCACCGAAGACACGGTGGGTGCACCGTAATACCCGTATCGGTCCATACCATCGCATGATAAACCAGAATCCGTACGGCCACCAGCCCACCATTGCGATGGCTGACAATGCAACCAGATCTTCAAGCATTGGGTACATGCAATTCACTAAATAGTAAGGCCACAACACCCTAAGCCCACAAGAATCTGGTTTGAGCACTGCCCACCCCGACAGGAAAACGGACCGGTAACCATCCAGCCAACAATCCGTCCCATACCCGGGGGACGCCACAGCCACGTTTATCTGGCACCAGGATGATGTATCCACCCAAAAAGGGTGGCACAATGTGTCCCGAAGCCAAAATCCGTGTTGCACCGTCGCATCTGTGTTCATCTCAGTGAAGGTCCCCAAGGCCGGTAGGATGTTGGCAGCCTTGGATCATCCCAACACCGAGATCCGGTGGATGTAGTACACCGCGAGGGGAGGTAATCAAGGTTCCTTTCAGTATCCGACATCATCCTACTTTGCCCCGAGCTGACAGACCACCTCCCCCTAATATACCTTAGGAGCGCCCCCCCTCCCAGGAGTATGGGGGATTTTTGGGACTGCTGAGCGCACTATTTGGGAGAAGCCCAAAAAGTGGTATTTTTCTGGTTTTGCCGCGCCAAGCCTCCAAAACGGGTGGGTTATCTAGTTTCAACTTGGGTTCCCAGACTTCCCGTATTCTTTCCGGAGGCCTCCTGCTGTGTACAGTACGGCATCCCTGGACCCGAGTTCCTGAGATCCCGACTTTCCCGATTTCGACCCAGGAGGCCATCCATGCATTCCAAAACCTTCAAAATGCACCGTCCGAATGATTATTCAGCCAAGGTCCCGTCGGGCCACCGGGGATCCCAGTTAGTGAGTTTTACCGACTTTCCCAACTTTCCTCATTTCGACCCAGATGGCCATCCACGCATGAAAAACCATCAAGTTTTACCATCCGAACGTGTGTTCCGTTGAGGTCCGTCCGCCCCCGGGACACATGTTCACGAGTTTTCCCATCTCTCAGCCACCGGAACACGTCTCTCCGAGACAAGGTGGGAGCACCGTGTTTCCCGTATCCGACAGTTTCACACCCATCAGCAAACAGCTTTACATGACCAGCAGCATCTCAGCCGCTGGAACACGTCTCACAGAAGCCAAGGTGGGTGCACCGTGTTTCCTGTATCCGACAGTTTCACGCCCATTCCGCAACAGCTTGAAATGTACCAGCAGCCTGTCAGCCGCCGGAACACGTCTCACCGAAGACAAAGGTGGGTGCTCCATGTTTCCCGTATCCCACAGTTTCGCACCCATTCGTCAACAGCTTGAAATGACCAGCAGCCTCTCAGCCACCAGAACACGTCTCACCGAAGACACGGAGGGTGCACCGTGTTTCCCGTATCCGACAGTTTCGCGCCCATTCGCCAACAGCTTGAAATGTACCAGCAGCCTGTCAGCGGCCAGAACACGTCTCACCGAAGACACGGTGGGTGCACCGTAATACCCTTACCGGGCCATACCATCGCATGATAAACAAGAACCCGTACGGCCACCAGCCCACCATTGCGATGGCTGGCAGTGTAACCAGATCTTCAAGCGTTGGGTACATGCAGTTCACTAAATAGTATGGCCACAACACCCTAAGCCCACAAGAATCTGGTTTGAGCACTGCCCACCCCGACAGGAAAACGGACCGGTAACCATCCAGCAAACAATCCGACCCATACCCGGGGGACGCCACAGCCACGTTTATCTGGCACCAGGATGATGTATCCACCCAAAAAGGATGGCACAATGTGTCCCGAAGCCAAAATCCGTGTTGCACCGTCACATCTGTGTTCATCTCAGTGAAGGTCCCCAAGGCCGGTAGGATGTTGGCAGCCTTGGATCATCCAAACACCAAGATCCGGTGGATGTAGTACACCGCGAGGGGAGGTAATCAAGGTTCCTTTCAGTATCCGACATCATCCTACTTTGCCCCGAGCTGACAGACCACCTCCCCCTAATATACCTTAGGAGCGCCCCCCCTCCCAGGAGTATGGGGGATTTTTGGGACTGCTGAGCGCACTATTTGGGAGAAGCCCAAAAAGTGGTATTTTTCTGGTTTTGCCGCGCCAAGCCTCCAAAACGGGTGGGTTATCTAGTTTCAACTTGGGTTCCCAGACTTCCCGTATTCTTTCCGGAGGCCTCCTGCTGTGTACAGTACGGCATCCCTGGACCCGAGTTCCTGAGATCCCGACTTTCCCGATTTCGACCCAGGAGGCCATCCATGCATTCCAAAACCTTCAAAATGCACCG
>JASWHV010000313.1:95000-100000 GCA_030760725.1 Neostapfia colusana
GCTTGAAATGTACCAGCAGCCTGTCAGCCACCAGAACACATCTCACCGATGACACCATGGGTGCACCGTGTTTCCCGTATCCGACAGTTTCGCGCCCGTTCGCCAACAGCTTGAAATGTACCAGCAGCCTGTCGACCACCTGAACACGTCTCACCGAAGACACGTGGATGCACCGTGTTTCCCGTTTCCGACAGTTTCGCACCCATCAGCCAACAGCCTGACATGACCAGCAGCCTCTCAGCCGCCAGAACACATCTCACCGAAGACATGGTGGGTGCACGATGTTTCACATATCCAACAGTATCACACCGCTTCGCCAACAGCTTGAAATGACCAGCAGCCTCTCAGCCACCGGAACACATCTCTCCGAAGACAAGGAGGGTGCACCGTGTGTCCCGTATCCGACAGTTTCACACCCATTCGCCAACAGCTTGAAATGACCAGCAGCCTCTCAGCCACCAGAACACGTCTCACCGAAGACACGGAGGGTGCGCCGTGTTTCCCATATCGGACAGTTTCGCGCCCATTCGCCAACAGCTTGAAATGTACCAGCAGCCTGTCAGCCGCCAGAACACATCTCACCGAAGACACGGTGGGTGCACCGTAATACCCGTATCGGTCCATACCATCGCATGATAAACCAGAATCCGTACGGCCACCAGCCCACCATTGCGATGGCTGACAGTGCAACCAGATCTTCAAGCATTGGGTACATGCAATTCACTAAATAGTAAGGCCACAACACCCTAAGCCCACAAGAATCTGGTTTGAGCACTGCCCACCCCGACAGGAAAACGGACCGGTAACCATCCAGCCAACAATCCGTCCCATACCCGGGGGACGCCACAGCCACGTTTATCTGGCACCAGGATGATGTATCCACCCAAAAAGGGTGCCACAATGTGTCCCAAAGCCAAAATCCGTGTTGCACCATCGCATCTGTGTTCATCTCAGTGAAGGTCCCCAAGGCCGGTAGGATGTTGGCAGCCTTGGATCATCCCAACACCGAGATCCGGTGGATGTAGTACACCGCGAGGGGAGGTAATCAAGGTTCCTTTCAGTATCCGACATCATCCTACTTTGCCCCGAGCTGACAGACCACCTCCCCCTAATATACCTTAGGAGCGCCCCCCCTCCCAGGAGTATGGGGGATTTTTGGGACTGCTGAGCGCACTATTTGGGAGAAGCCCAAAAAGTGGTATTTTTCTGGTTTTGCCGCGCCAAGCCTCCAAAACGGGTTGGTTATCTAGTTTCAACTTGGGTTCCCAGACTTCCCGTATTCTTTCCGGAGGCCTCCTGCTGTGTACAGTACGGCATCCCTGGACCCGAGTTCCTGAGATCCCGACTTTCCCGATTTCGACCCAGGAGGCCATCCATGCATTCCAAAACCTTCAAAATGCACCGTCCGAATGATTATTCAGCCAAGGTCCCGTCGGGCCACCGGGGATCCCAGTTAGTGAGTTTTACCGACTTTCCCAACTTTCCTCATTTCGACCCAGATGGCCATCCACGCATGAAAAACCATCAAGTTTTACCATCCGAACGTGTGTTCCGTTGAGGTCCGTCCGCCCCCGGGACACATGTTCACGAGTTTTCCCATCTCTCAGCCACCGGAACACGTCTCTCCGAGACAAGGTGGGAGCACCGTGTTTCCCGTATCCGACAGTTTCACACCCATCAGCAAACAGCTTTACATGACCAGCAGCATCTCAGCCGCTGGAACACGTCTCACAGAAGACGAGGGTGGGTGCACCATGTGTCCCTTATCCGACAGTTTTGCACCCATTCGCCAACAGCTTGAAATGACCAGCAGCTTCTCAGCCACCGGAACACATCTCACCGAAGCCACGGCGGGTGCACCATGTTTACCGTATCCGACAGTTTTGCACCGATTCGCCAACAGCTTGAAATGACCAGCAGCCTCTCAGCCACCAGAACACGTCTCACCGAAGACACGGAGGGTGCACCGTGTTTCCCGTATCCGACTGTTTCGCGCCCATTCGCCAACAGCTTGAAATGTACCAGCAGCCTGTCAGCCACCAGAACACGTCTCACCGAAGACACGGTGGGTGCACCGTGTTTTCCATATCCCACAGTTTCGCAACCATTCACTTACAGCTTGAAATGACCGGCAGTCTCTAAGACACCGGAACACATCTCACCGAAGACACATGGATGCACCATGTTTCCCGTTTCCGACAGTTTCGCACCCATCAGCCAACAGCTTGACATAACCAGCAGCCTCTCAGCCGCCAGAACGCATCTCACCGAAGACAAGGTGGGTGCACGAAGTTTCACGTATCAAACAGTATCACACCACATCACCATCAGCTTGAAATGACCAGCAGCCTCTCAGCCACCGGAACACGTCTCTCCAAAGACAAGGCGGGTGCACCGTGTGTCCCATATCCAACAGTTTCACACCCATTCGCCAACAGCTTGAAATGTACCAGCAGCCTGTCAGCCACCGGAACACGTCTTACCAAAGACACAGTGGGTGTTTCACGTATCCAACAGTATCACACCACTTCGCAAGCAGCTTGAAATGACCGGCAGCCTCTCAGCCACCTGAACACATCTCACCGAAGACACGTGGGTGCACCGTGTTTCCCATATCCGACAGTTTCACACCCATCAGCCAATAGCTTGACATGACCAGCAGCCTCTCAGCCGCCAGAACACGTCTCACCGAAGCCACGACAGGTGCACCGTGTTTCCCGTATCCAACAGTTTCGCGCCCATTCGCCAACAGCTTGAAATGTACCAGCAGCCTGTCAGCCACCAGAACACATCTCACCGATGACACCATGGGTGCACCGTGTTTCCCGTATCCGACAGTTTCACGCCCGTTCGCCAACAGCTTGAAATGTACCAGCAGCCTGTCGGCCACCTGAACACGTCTCACCGAAGACACGTGGATGCACCGTGTTTCCCGTTTCCGACAGTTTCGCACCCATCAGCCAACAGCCTGACATGACCAGCAGCCTCTCAGCCGCCAGAACACATCTCACCGAAGACATGGTGGGTGCACGATGTTTCACATATCCAACAGTATCACACCGCTTCGCCAACAGCTTGAAATGACCAGCAGCCTCTCAGCCACCGGAACACATCTCTCCGAAGACAAGGAGGGTGCACCGTGTGTCCCGTATCCGACAGTTTCGCACCCATTCGCCAACAGCTTGAAATGACCAGCAGCCTCTCAGCCACCAGAACACGTCTCACCGAAGACACGGAGGGTGCGCCGTGTTTCCCATATCGGACAGTTTCGCGCCCATTCGCCAACAGCTTGAAATGTACCAGCAGCCTGTCAGCCGCCAGAACACATCTCACCGAAGACACGGTGGGTGCACCGTAATACCCGTATCGGTCCATACCATCGCATGATAAACCAGAATCCGTACGGCCACCAGCCCACCATTGCGATGGCTGACAGTGCAACCAGATCTTCAAGCATTGGGTACATGCAATTCACTAAATAGTAAGGCCACAACACCCTAAGCCCACAAGAATCTGGTTTGAGCACTGCCCACCCCGACAGGAAAACGGACCGGTAACCATCCAGCCAACAATCCGTCCCATACCCGGGGGACGCCACAGCCACGTTTATCTGGCACCAGGATGATGTATCCACCCAAAAAGGGTGGCACAATGTGTCCCGAAGCCAAAATCCGTGTTGCACCGTCGCATCTGTGTTCATCTCAGTGAAGGTCCCCAAGGCCGGTAGGATGTTGGCAGCCTTGGATCATCCCAACACCGAGATCCGGTGGATGTAGTACACCGCGAGGGGAGGTAATCAAGGTTCCTTTCAGTATCCGACATCATCCTACTTTGCCCCGAGCTGACAGACCACCTCCCCCTAATATACCTTAGGAGCGCCCCCCCTCCCAGGAGTATGGGGGATTTTTGGGACTGCTGAGCGCACTATTTGGGAGAAGCCCAAAAAGTGGTATTTTTCTGGTTTTGCCGCGCCAAGCCTCCAAAACGGGTGGGTTATCTAGTTTCAACTTGGGTTCCCAGACTTCCCGTATTCTTTCCGGAGGCCTCCTGCTGTGTTAAAATACATCAAATGGCAATGTCCGAACATGTATTCCAACAAGGTACAGTACGGCATCCCTGGACCCGAGTTCCTGAGATCCCGACTTTCCCGATTTCGACCCAGGAGGCCATCCATGCATTCCAAAACCTTCAAAATGCACCGTCCGAATGATTATTCAGCCAAGGTCCCGTCGGGCCACCGGGGATCCCAGTTAGTGAGTTTTACCGACTTTCCCAACTTTCCTCATTTCGACCCAGATGGCCATCCACGCATGAAAAACCATCAAGTTTTACCATCCGAACGTGTGTTCCGTTGAGGTCCGTCCGCCCCCGGGACACATGTTCACGAGTTTTCCCATCTCTCAGCCACCGGAACACGTCTCTCCGAGACAAGGTGGGAGCACCGTGTTTCCCGTATCCGACAGTTTCACACCCATCAGCAAACAGCTTTACATGACCAGCAGCATCTCAGCCGCTGGAACACGTCTCACAGAAGCCAAGGTGGGTGCACCGTGTTTCCTGTATCCGACAGTTTCACGCCCATTCCGCAACAGCTTGAAATGTACCAGCAGCCTGTCAGCCGCCGGAACACGTCTCACCGAAGACAAAGGTGGGTGCTCCATGTTTCCCGTATCCCACAGTTTCGCACCCATTCGTCAACAGCTTGAAATGACCAGCAGCCTCTCAGCCACCAGAACACGTCTCACCGAAGACACGGAGGGTGCACCGTGTTTCCCGTATCCGACAGTTTCGCGCCCATTCGCCAACAGCTTGAAATGTACCAGCAGCCTGTCAGCGGCCAGAACACGTCTCACCGAAGACACGGTGGGTGCACCGTAATACCCTTACCGGGCCATACCATCGCATGATAAACAAGAACCCGTACGGCCACCAGCCCACCATTGCGATGGCTGGCAGTGTAACCAGATCTTCAAGCGTTGGGTACATGCAGTTCACTAAAT